>MU832140.1:0-85209 GCA_029204225.1 Diphasiastrum complanatum | reverse complement strand
AATTTAAATGATTAATATGACAATGTTTGTATCTTTGATATTGCAGCACATTTTATGACATCATGCATGATTTTTTGCAAAAGCTTACGGCAGTCTAAGAATTTGGTCATCACAAGGAATGGAGAAATCGCATTGGCAAGCCAGAGCAGCATTTCATCGAAATACACAACAAGGTGGAACATCTCAAAAAAATAGTTACATCATCCAGCTATTTCAATGGTTCTATAGACGTGTTCAAATCCGATACAAAACTAGATTGACAAATTATTAGAAATTCAGAAAGGCGTGCAATATTGCTTCTCCAAGATTGTCAAAGTAGGAAAGTGTGGCACTTTTCCTAGTTTTCCTAGGAAAGATCTAATTTTTTCCTATATAGAAACATGTCATATTTTTCTGGTGAATTAATACATCTTGATCCTTAACATCAATTGATTCTTAGTCCATCAATCTTAAAACAGGCTAATCTGAATTCTCCACAGCTAGAAGAGGTTTATGTATTGATCAGATTGACTATTTGTGGCTGACATGGTAATTGTGGCAGACGCGCGTACTTTTTTTGTTAACACTAAAACAAACAGCGATTGTGGGCAGATCCTACATTTTCTCATAGAATGCATTTTCTAGTATAAGACCTTCAAAATTTGCTCCTATATCTGAAACGGATGTATGCATAAATCAAGTAACCACGTTGTGTCCAGGTTTATTAACGAATTCCAAAAACAGAGAATAAAGCTCTTACCTATAAAACGAGCTGTAACCATGCTTAGACATTAAAGCGAATTCTTACAGTCCATCCAAATGCCAATGAAACAAAGCATTGTTTCTGTGATTGCGACTTAGGGAAAACAAGATGAAAACTGCAAACAGCATTAGGATCTTTGCATTCTCAGAGGAACTTAAAGATAAAAAACTTCCTCCTGAAGAAGACAAATCATATGCTCCAGCCTCAAACTGCAAGCATACTTTTGTAAACGACACACAAGACCATTTCTTTCGTACAAGCTCTAACATATGATACAAATGATTCTGTACTGAATACAATAAATTCTGATGATATATTCTCATATAAGCAATTCTGTGTTTGAGCAGGTTATTAGATTTTCTAATTGCATCAATCAAAAGATATTTAGAGCCAAAGAGCTCCGGCCTGTTTGAGTTGCGGCACCAAAGCCCCACAAATATGAGCAGCAATTAACCGATCTAAACCCCCAATATATCTGCTACCTATGAATATAGCAGGAACTCCTTGGTCACTTCCGGTCAACCTATTCAGAGCTCCTTCGATCTCAGGACCATCATATTCTTGGTCAATCTCATAAACTGTAGGAGCAACCCCTAGACTGCACAGAAGGCGCTTTACAGCATGACAGAGACAACATGTGCTCAGGCTGAAAACAACAACAGCCTTCTGGGATGCTGCTTTTTCAACCTCTTTCAGTGCTTTACAGTGCTTTAACATTCTGTTTTGATATAGAGCAGAGTCACTCTCGTGCGACCCTACTTGTGGTGCCTCCATTGTCGGCTGCAGATCATCCAACAACGGAAGACTCAGCTGCCACTAATTATCTGAAATACTTTTTTTGCGAACGCTCTTTCCAACAAGAATGTCTCCTGGTCTGATTAAGCTTCTGGTGCTTACGAAATACTGCAAACGACTGATGAGAACAGTTTTATGCCAACTTTCCGTGTGCAACAGCTCTCGTTCATGAGTTACAAGTTCTCGCAAGTCTAAAGCTGCAACTACGATACAATGCACATAGCCAAAACTTTAGAAAAGCGACCATTGAAGTACGCACTGCAGAATGCTCACGAGCCACAAATATAGGTAGATAAGACGAATAGTCTATCCATTTCATATCACATCACGTGACAGATTCTTCATAAAGACTGTCACGAAAGCTGTGTGTTATAGGTAATTGTGTGATCCAAATCAATCAGACTTTATCACAACCAAACGCAGAAAGTATCATGCTCGTTACATCACCATTTTAATTTCGGATTAGCAAAGCCTCAACTTTCAAACATCGGGTCGATTCGGCATTGGGCAAACTCTAAAGACTAACCTGAATCCTGATGTTCAAAATTTGCTACTGATCTACCCATTTATATTCGTATCTGATGATGATCAACATACATATATGTATCCACTTATACGTAGACATGGTTATATAGATATTGGTTGCAACCGGCGCTGCGTTTCTCAGGAAAAGCTGATTAGGAAGCAGTCAAGCAGCAGCAACCTCGTGAGCCGTGTCGTCTCATCTCATCTCATGATTCTAGAACATTTCTAACCTATGTAACATCAGCCATGAGCAACGAGCGTGTACCTGGAAGTCACATACATATTACATATGCAAACAGACGTCATCGCTCACTAGCCGCGAGACGCAACACCGAGTCACTGATCACCCATGATGCATAATGGGACGATATCTATTAAGCGTTAAGTCGTTGCCATGCGTTTAAAACTGTCATTTGGAAATTTTTGAACTTTATCCTTGAAACGAGTAAGATGATCAGATTCTTGAGAATGTCCATCGGTGGCATGATTAAGATCCTGGCGTGCGGTGTCGGACGAGGAAGATCGGCGGAGGCAAGGAAGGAATCAAAATTCAGGACTTGTACTTTTACTTCATATGCTTGAAGTGAAGTAAATCTCGGAAATAACTTTATTCTATTCAGATTATGGTGTTTTATCATAAAATAAAATGTAAAAGACATTATTATGTTTTTTGTGGCCGAGTTATTTTATGAAAATAAATTATAAAATACAATTTTAAGTAGATTACTATTTGTGAAAGTGTTGTCACACATGCTCAAGTTTTCTTTGTATTTTGGGACCACCTCGAAGACCAGAATGTCCATCCACTTTTCTTTCTCCTCCGGAATCAATCATTCTCTCTCTAAAATGTGAGTTCTCTCTTTGTTCTCTCTCTCTCTCTGCAAAATGTGTGTTCTCTCTCCTCTCTCTACGAAATGTGAGTTCCCTCTCCTCTCTCTACGGTGGAATGTGCATCTGCTATGTGGCAACCCATCATTGGATGTCCACGTGCACATTCCACCACAAATGTAAAAAACTTTGCATTATAAATGCAAAAAAAAAAACTAGTCCACGCATTCGGCAGTATGTACGTATCGTACGGCCCAACAAAAAAAAACCCAGTGTCCACCTTCGCACAATGGCATTACGCAGGGGGGAGGCCCAAAGCCCTCGGGCCTTCCTTGCTCTGGTCGGGGCCTGCTTTTGGGCGAGGGCCCTCCCAGCAAGGAAGGCCCTCAGACGGTGCCTTCCCCCCCCCCCCCCCCCCACATAATATTAGTTTTTTCTTTTTTATGAAAAAATCAAGGTTCCTCACAGGGCGGAATTTTTTAGCCTCTTTTTTTTCTTTCCAAAAGCTTTTACATACATTTTCCGGAAATCGGGATGTGGAAGGTGCTTGTAAAAAAAATTTACTTTATTCTTACTTGACCTTCTGCGTGGAAGGTGCATGTAAAAAAAGTTTTACAACAAAAAAAGGAAGAAAAAAACGTAAAAAAGGTTTTCACACCATGGAAGGTCACCTCCTCGACTATTATGCCATGGGAAGGGCCTTCCGCCACCCTTGGCAAAAGGCCCTTCCTCGGCGGAATGGCCTCGAAGGGTGACCTTCCTTCCCCCTAAAATGTTAATAATCTATAAACTAGAAATAAAATTTTAGGCATAATGTAAAATGTCAAGACAATATTTTACACTTAAGAAAAGTCTCTCATGACATTTACACCTAAATTATGGCAAGGTCTAATAAGCTCACCATAATTGTAAGACCATTTAATCTCGTGCAATGGTCACTAAAGAGACAATTCTCCGATACAAAAAGATGCATTTGCCCGGTTTCATAAGAGTCCAGAGTCTTAGAACAACATCACCAACTAATTTTGAAAATAGATGGTGTGAAATTTTCCAGCATGTCAACTTTTTAACAATTAATAACTATTTTTCTTTGTAATAAAGTTAAGGATTGGTGAAATATTTACAATATTATAGAAGACCTTTTGTTTTACTTTGCAATTTCATGCTAATTAAGATAGTTAAATAAACCATGGGATTGTTTGACACTGTAAATTTTTAGCTATGGAGTGCTTGATTTTGATACTCAAGCAAGAGTTTTAATTGAATGATTGTAAAAAATAGAAGAGTCTCCAAAAGTATAAAATATTGCACAAGAAAGGTTTCCCAAACATTGCATCTCATTACTTTTTCTTTCACTCCCATCTTGAAAAAGGTCAATCTCTTTACGTGCATCGTTCAAAATGCACTTAAAAAACAAATCTAATTCGAATGACAAATTGAGGGTCCAATTGATGTAAGATGACAATCATTATAAAAGAAAACAAAATTTGATTTTAAGGACAATAGACACATGACACACTTGCTTAAGTCCTCTTAGGCTCGTAGCTTTGGCATCTATTGGTATTGGCCCATTGGGGCCTATAAACGCGAAATCTTTTGAAACGGGAAATGGCAGAGGTTGAAAGGAGAAAGCAGTTTGTTTTTTATACTGGAGCTGATAGCCACATGCTCAACCACACAAATTCATTATCAGGATCTAAAATGAATGTAGAGCTATAAAAAAACCTTGTAATACCCCTTGTGTCACAAAAGCAATACAATTCATCAATGAAAATGTCAACTAGTTCTAGTAATCTCTTCGGTGTTGCTCGTCTGCATGATAATTGTGAAATTGGTGTATTATTTTGTTGCATGACTAAGTCATATGAGTACTGATGCTGGGTGTGTGTATTTTGTTACATGAGTGATGTTGGGTTTCGCTTAATGTGAATCTCTTTACTGTTGATCCACTCAAGCTGAAATAATCTCTTGAACTTGTGAACAATTATCTTTAAAATTGTACCGGAGTACATGTGAACAAGGGTGTTTGTTAAGAAAGTATTTGAATCAAGTACACTTTGGGCTACAAGAACATGCACTTGCTTGCCTCAGCCAGGGGCTTCCATTTGGAACATCTCTTCAAAAGGCAAAGGTAGGCGCCAATTGGAGCTATGATGCATATAATGATTATAAAGAAATATGAACAAGTGTCAATTTTTGAAAGACCAATAAAAAGGAGGACATGTTGTAGTCACAGACTTGGACCTAGAATCTCACATATTTCACATTCAGAATAAAACTATACCATGATTTCATTATATCATCATATTGTATATGACCCAATGCCCTAGAGACCATCCTTTCATGGATTCAACCAACCCATAGGGACTCAAGTGTATGCCTAAAGTCTGGGTGCTTTGAACTTTTCTGCATAACATGTACAGATCATAGACATAGCTTCATGTGATCTGCATACTGCACTAGATTCTATTAGAATTTCAACTTGGTATCAGAGCGTCAGGGTGTAGCAGGTATGCACAATCCGATGGAGCTATGGGATAGCGTCTTTCACCAGGAAAATTAGCATTCAGAGTGTAGCACAGGCATCCCAAAGGGAACTGGGAACCACCACTTAGCTTTCCGGCTTTCGACTCTTGTCGTCCAAACCCACTTGACATACAAGCAGCCAACTCGCCAACAATGATCAGACTTGGTTGAAAATCGGAAACCAACATTGAGATCCAACCTGGCGCCACGCCAGATTGGGGGTCTCAATGTGGGTGACTTCCCTCCAAGCAGGTTGCCTGACAAACATCAAACTTAACTAACTCGAAGCTTCGTTACGAACGAGTAACATCCATTCCAAGCAAGTCGTCTGGACTTATATCAGACTTAACCAACTGGCAAAGCTTCGTCACGAGCACTGGAAGCCAACCTGGCGCCACGCCAGACTGGACAGCCATGAACATGTAGCTTCCACCCAAGCAAGCCATCCAACTCAGCCGATAGGTTAGAGACCGTTCCCTGAGAGCTTAACCCATTCACATTCATGCAAGGAACACTCAGAACCACAAGCCGCGACAGATATGAAGACAACTAGTTCCTGGACCGAATGGTTTCGACAACATACTGTTGGCATCCCAGACCGAATGGTCCCGACGGCATACCGCTGGCATCTCGTGATACGACCCTCAACTATGTGCCAGATCAAAAAGATTTGAAGCGGCCTTACAATTGGCGCTTTTACCCAACACTGAAACCTAGAAGGTAATTACAGTCAGTTTGAGAAAAATCCCACTTTATTAATAAATCTGAGAAGGTTACATTTCAAGTTGTGACCGACCCTATCTCCGGGGTGCTAGCATCCCAAGGCGGGTGCCACAGGACAATATTCCAACAAGGGAAGCTGAGACTTGGTTGGAGCTCGTCCTGAGTCGCAACCCACATTCCCCTATAGTTATGGTGGAATTCGCCACCTCCCCTCATACAAAGTGCTCTGCCCAAGCTGGTAAAGCATGTTTTCTCTCTCTAGAATTTTCTCTCTCTAGAAAGTCATTATCTCTCTCTAGTATTTATTGATCCCCAGGCTTCCTTTAATCATGCCTAGATCGTGTGAGGTGATTGCACATCGATCCGAGCTCTCTGGACTTCGCTAGAACCAATCAAAGTTTTTTGGCCATAGGAACTTGTTCTTTGGCGCCGGTTGGATTCTGGTCACAGTGGCGTCGGGAGCAGCAGTGGCACTGCTGGTGTCGGGGACAATGCTAGTGCCAGGGTAGCTTTACAACATCCACCCCACCTTTGTAAAATCTTATGTCCTCATCAGATGTTAGATTAAAGTAAAGGTGTCTCCCAATTAAAATTAGCTATACATTTAAGCTACTTGGCACAGTACTCAATTTATTGGCCACATTTTATAAACATTGTAGCTGGCACACCACAAGTCAGAGGCTCAGTTCTTTCTATTGAAAAATTACAGAACTTGAAATATCACTTTGTCTGGAAAAAGCGTAGATTTTATATCGCTTACATAAAACCCAAGAACCTTATTAACTTGGTGACAAAGGTTTTTCTGTGAAATATTCACCCCTATCGCTTCTGACTTGTTGACTTTGGAACTTCTTTGAGCTCCTGATTTTTCCTTGATGCACTTTTTGATGAGCTCCTTGAGCTCCAGATTTGATCAGTTCTGCACAGGTATCAGAGCTCCCCGAGTCAAAGGATTTATCGTTGATTGTCCACTTTATGGTCCACTCCATGCCTTGTTGCTTTTGCACCTTGATTTCTCTCCTTGTCCCAGCCTGATCTTGATACTTTTTTTTTTTGGATCGTTAAGGCAGGCAAAGACTGAGTACTCTGCAATGCACCTCTCACTTAGCTTGAAGTAGTTAATTTTGAATCAACCCAAATGTAACCATGGACCTTGTGGAGAGCCAAGGGGTTGCACTTGTTTGATCCGCATACGAACTATCTCCTCGCGTTTGTTTGAAGCACCATGTCCATCTCGTGCAAAACTTGACTTTCACAATTCCATCACTAGTCAGTTGGCTCACACTCAAAACTAGAAGTGTACATCTAGCTTGGCTTCAAGTAGCTCTCTTTGATTCAGACACATGCATCCAGAGTTTGCATTAGTCCAATTTCAATACGAACTGTCCCTTAGCATCCGTTCGAAATACCAAGTCTCTCATGCAAGACTCAACTTTCACAGTTCCTTCATTGATCAGCTGCCTTACACGTAACACAAGTCAGTGTACTCATTATGTCTCCTCATCATTGCTAGTCCAAAGAAAGCCTATAACGAGCTTTCCTTTCCGCGGAAAAACAAAGATATCAAGATATGAGACAGTGGATTAAACATCTGCAAGAAGAAGAGGAGCTTGAAGTTGCTAAAGCAACAACAGAAGTTCATTCTTCCCCATTGCAGCCACCAAGAAATTCACGTACGGATATGAATGATCAGTTACATCATCATGAAGAACCCTTCAAGATGACTGAACTGGAAGCGCCGCAAACAGAATTGCTCATGAATATTTTGTCTAGTAAGATCAATATCACATTGGGAGAGTTCCTGAAGTTGGTGCCAAAAGCAAAAGAAGTCTTAGCGCAAAAGCTAGCTCAAGTCGAACCAGAAGTCCATCAGGAGCCACTTTTTTGTGCTGGATTTGAAGAATCTAACGAAGTACTCCATGTTGGAGCCGCTTGGGAAAGTGAACAAAAGAATATCACTCTGTCGATACATCATAAACAATTTCCTAAAGAAGCAGCTGTAATAGACGGCGGTTCAGGAGTTAACCAGATTTCTACAAAGCTATGTGCAAAATGGGGCCTTACAAAGATCAAGTCTGCTACTTTTGCTATTAAGCTAGTTGATCAAACGATAGTTCGTCCATGAGGAATGGTTGAAGATATACCTGTTAGAATTGTGGGAGTACAGTTCATCATTACTTTCATAGTAATGGACTTACCAGAAGCGCCAAATGTCTACCGAGTTCTATTGGGACGTCCATGGTTACGAGTTGCGCAAGTAGTTCATAACTAAGGTACCGGGAAAATCACTTTTGAAAATCGTGAACGTGCAGTTAAAGTTGATCCTACAACTTGGACTATCAAACCAGTGGTTCAAAAAGAGGATGATGATTCGTCAACAACGGATCACACTTGTGACCATCCAGAGAAAAATTTGGGAGTTCATTACGATTCTCAAATGGATACTGTCAACTGCAATGAAGCTCTTGCAATGATTGATTGTACAGCAGGATATATGTGTCAACAAGATAACCAATCATATTTAAATGAGATTTTCTTATTAGATCGAACTTTGGATACACCAATCACGTTTCCACTGAATGTGCTGACCTATACCAAATCCGATTGAAGAAGATCTCATACCTGTGAGTCATGCCTTGACTTATGATGGCAATGCTGAACTTATGGATGAGCAGACTCTAAATCATATGGATCCGACTAGATTTGGAGTACGTAATGTTCCTGATGAACCAGCAATAAAACAGCCCAAAGCAGTTATATTGAAGGAAGATAGGATCACAGGATCAATGACAAAGAAGCAAGCTAAGTAACATTATAATACGGTCCTGAAATGGAAAAATCTCCCTCAAAAGATTGATTCGCGAATGTGCCACCCTTACTGGATAAAGGCAAAGGAAAAGTCGAGGATGATTCTACAAGTCAGAATTCTAACAAGACATCATCGTCTAGGAAGTCTTCACCTTCGAAGAAAAGTTTATCTTCTTGGAAGTCATCACCTCCATGATCAATTCCTACTAAGAAGGCTAAGCAAAGATCAAAGACAATTTCTTTCGAAAAGGAACAAGCAGATGTCGTTCAGCATGATGTGCCTGAGCACTTTAAACGTTATACATTGGATGATGTGGTTATCATGTTACCTAAAGCACATCGTGAACCTGAAGAACACGTGCCAGACTTGAAAGAGGTTTACGATGGCCCAGCTAGGATGCAACCATTGAATCTTGCTAAACCAGGAGAACCGGAAAAGATTGTACAAGTTGGATCACAACTTAATCTTGAACAGTATCAAGCACTCCGCATGTTATTTATTAAGTATCAATATTGCTTTGCTTGGACTTATCAAGATCTAAAGGGTATTCTGACGTCCGTTATTGAACATACCATTCCTTTAGTACCTGATGCAGTCCCAAAGGTTACAAAGTTCTATCATCGTAATCCTAATTTTGCGGATCTGATAAAGAAAGAACTTCAGATATTGCTTGACGCTGATTTCATTTATGAGATCGAGCATACCCAATGGATCTCACCAATTGTCATTGTTCCTAAAAAGAATGGCAAATGGAGAATCTATGTGAATCTCAAAGCGTTGAACAAAGTGACGCGGAGGGATCACTTTCCGTTACCTTTTACTGAAAGCATTTTGGATCGCCTTGCTGGAGCAAAAGCTTATAGTTTCTTGGATGGATTTAGTCGTTACAACCAGGTTAAGATTGCACCTGCAGATCGCCACAAAACCGCTTTTGCAACAGAATGGGGCACCTATGCTTACAAAGCAATGTCGTTTGGACTCTGTAATGCACCAAGTTCAATCCAAAAATTAATGTAATTTGCTTTTAAAGATTATCTGCAAAAAAAATTTGAAATTTACTTGGATGACCTGGGAGTCCATTATAGTACACATGCAGACCACCTGGATCGATTGGAGAAAGTATTTGAAAGATGCCGCAAACATCAAATTTCTCTAAATCCAAAAAAATTCCAGATATGGGTTTCCCATGGAGTTGTGCTTGGACATGTGATATCAAGACATGGTATTGCCACCGATTATTCTAAGATCAAGGTTATTGTGGAATTGCCACCACCAACAACAATTCGTGGAGTTTATGTGTTTATGGGTCATGCGAACTTGAAAAGTTAAAAAAAACATTAACTTCAGCACCAATACTGCATTCTCCAGATTGAACGATAGAATTTCATGTTCATACAGATGCCTCGAAATATGCCATTGGATCAGTTTTGGAGCAGCCAGGTGACTATAAGAAGGATTATCCTATACGATTTGCAAGCAGACAACTTACAGATCTAGAGAAGAATTATTCAACAACAGAACGTGAAGCTTTAGCCATCATTTTTTCTGTTCGAAAATTTCATCACTATCTCATGGTGAAGTACCTGATTTAATCATGTGTTCACATGATGTCATGGGCGGAGGACACTTATCTACAGGTATTACCATTCGCAAACTTTTGCAATTAGGTTGTTGGTGGCCTACACTTCATAAAGACACAGAAAATTTTATTCAGACATGTGATGTTTGCCAGCGAGCACAACGGCCTACTCGACAGAATTATGAACCCTTGCATCCGGTTTTCACGCAAGCACCGTTTGAAAAATGGGGACTGGATTATGTTGGTCATATTCATCCTGTCGCGCAAGGATCTTAGGCCCGATACATTATCGTAGCAACTGATTATATGACCAAGTGGGTTGAAGCCAAAGCTGTCAAAGTTGCTGATGCAAAATCTATGGCCAAGTTTCTATATGAAAATATTATAATCAAAGTTGGATGTTCGATTGAGATTGTCAGTGACCGGGGTACACACTTTGTTAATCAAACAATAAAGTGTTTACTGGAAGATTTTTTTGCTATACACAGATTTAGTGCTCCCTACTATCCCAGAGGGACTGGCCAAGCTGAATCTTCCAATAAGATTTTTTTGTTTTCAATATTTAAATTGCTGAGTTTTTTGGAAAAAGACAGTAAAAAAAAAAAATTTGAAAAAAGATTGATGAGCAAAAGTCAGAAAGTCATCGGCATGGAAAAAAGAAGGCATAGTATTTTTTTGATGAAAAATGACTTACAAAATCATTGTTTTGGTCAGCTGTGGCCTATACAGTACCAGAAACCTTTGCTGAGCTCTCAGACTGTACATCCACTCTAGATTTATCTAATTTGAGTTGGGCGAAGGTTCCTGTCCAAGAAAACTCCAGTTTTTGAGTCATGCGAAGGTTCAGTGATATGCCATTTTGGGAAACTTCGCCGAGCACCTTAACCTCATTATGAACCTTTGCCGACCTACTAGATGATCTTAAAATGTCAAAATTAGGCCATCAAGCCTTACATTGACCTCACCAATGATCTGCACTGGACCAACAACGGATACCTCCTTGAAGCCATCACTGAGCATGTCATACACGCTGCTGCCCAGCTACTGAATAACTTCTTGATGGTTGGCAACCTCAGGAAAGACTGCATCACTTCACAAATCCTCCATAGGATAGTTGAATCCTACACCAAGTTGGTCAAAGCCCCTCTTGAACCATATAATTGGTTCAAGACTATTTCTGGTGAGCTCAAACGAGCTATTAAGGGCAATACTAAGTAGCAGTTTGTTGCTGGCTCTTTATTGTTTCTTCTAGCCGCTTCTCACCTAGAAAACAAAATCCATGGCTTCCACCTGGATTTTGTGCTTTCGGTCTACGAAGAAGCACCGGCCGAGTCATCTCACCAGGCCTCGGGTTCTCATAGTCGACATCATCCACACAACGAGATCATCATTCCTGACTCGCCTTCCGCGTCACGACGTCACACTAGGCATACATCGTCAGCTGCGCTTCCACCCCCTACTGCTGTTCGCACTGAACTTCCAATTTCCCTCACCTCTGATGCTTCCCTTGCCTCTGCTTCCACACAAGAAAAGTCTGTGATCATTGGGGCTACCATTCCCATCACAGCTGCCCAGGCCACCTCACCCCCACACACCGAAGCTACTTCAACAAACACGCAGTTTTTCATGGATATGTTTGATAATTCCGACCCCCTTGGGGCTGCCAAAATTTTTGAAATGCCCCAGAGCCCTGCGCCCTTTGACCTCCAATCCCCTTGAAAATGATTCAAACAGATCCATGACACTACTGTCGGTATTGAAGATGTAAGCCAGCAACCTCACATTGAAGATAGCCCAGCCGCACTTCGGGTCGACCAAGCTGTGAAATCATCGAAGCAGTTTGACGCCACCATGCCTAAAGGTTTCGAGGAAGAAGACATTTTTGAAGAAGAAGAAGTACTGGCACCTATTCCACGCCAACCAAGGATAGTACCATCAGGTCCTCCTACTGCTGCCGCCTCCACGACAGTAGATTCTGGTGATGCTCTCGGTTTGGTCTCAAGCCTTGCACAAGTGATCCAGTCTATGCTGGATAAGAAGAAAGAAATGGAGCAGAGAATTTCAGATATGGGATCCGAAAACACTCTGATCAGCCAGTTGGATCGAGAGTTGAAGATTGCCAAACAACATGAAGACAAGTCTGAAGCTGGCCCAGCAACAGGCTGATCACCTGGAAGACTACGTCAACTCCCTGCAAAATGTCCTGAGACAACCGCACACAAGATCATGTGGATAAGGTCGTATAGGATGCAAAACAACAGGTGCAGCTGCTGAAGGGTCAATTGCAGATGGCAGAGCAGGATCGCATGCGTCTTCAAGGTGAATTGGATGCAACCACCCTTGAGCGTGATGCATATCTTCAGACGCAAATACCAGATCATCCGGTCACACCGACGGAGATCGCATATTTGTTTAAGAAACTGGGAACATACAAAGTGCCCTTCAGGGATTCCAAGGCCGTTTTGACAGGTTCAAAGGAGCGGTTTCAATTGAGTTGGCAAAGGCTAAAGAAACCATCAGTGCCTATGCAAAAGCAGTCATTCAGGTATTGGAAGTCGGACCACAAATCTCCGTACAGGTCATGCCACAATTCTCCCCTATGCGCCAAGAAGCTGTACCAATGGATACAGGGTTAGATTCGAGCATGGACCAGGGGGGAGCTCCAAATTAGAAGAACAACCACCAATTTTATCGACAATGCAAGCGGGTCCCTCCTCATCAAGGACCACACCTCTATTCAGAAGGCCCATCAGCGTCGAGGACCAGATCCAGAATTTCTTAAAGTAACATCTGCATGAGTCCTCACGTGGTGGTTGGGTTCTAAAGTTTAAGACCTCCAAGATAGAGGCCGGCAAAGAGTTGGACAAAATACCTACATTTGGAGAGCAACTGGCATGGAGAATCACTGTTTCTGAGAAAACTCCGGAATCAATCAAGAGTTACGTCGCCAACCCTCGTCGATTGCGGGTCGATCCTTATTATGTGCCAATGCCAAGAAGGAATAAATGGAAAGATTTGGGGTTGGCTATGGACAAAATCACCATCCATACACTCAATTGGCCAATCATCCATCAGCCCTACAGCTGGACAATTTCAATGGACCTCCACCAGGCTTTACAAGCGTATCAGAGAGAGTATGTCCACTCTTCAGATCCAACGGTGCGACAATCGGCACTGTTTGCAAAACATCTAACTCTGTTGGCGTCAGTGGCAACCAAATGGGACTATTGCCTCCCTCTTTGGCATTCAATCCAAATAAGTCGATGGCCTCAGAGAATATCAAAGATCAGTTGTTGGTTGCTCGTTTATACTTTCGTGCAGCAATGATGGGAGGCTCCTGGGAATCACGCTTCACATCATGGACAACCTCAAAGTGGATTGTCGGAGCCCATTGTTGTTTTATGCCCCACAATTTGGATTTTAATATTGCCCGCCTCGACTTTATGGAGAAGGTGCAGTACCATTTAATCAAGATTCGGCGCAAAGCCAATAAAAGTTCCCAATAACTGCATCTCACAGGTGTCATGGGACTGCCACCAGTTTTGGTGGGGGATATTATTGGAGGGTTTGCGGATCCCAAGGCGACTCTAATTCTAGTTAATAAGTGAGAGGGATTTGGCACCCTGCGTGTGTAAGTCCAACCCGATGATCACATAGTTATTTGATTGATTAGTTAAAAGTCAATAAAAGGACTTTAGGCCTTTTTTGCGGGACTTTTAATGTCGCAGGGCCTAAATGTTAAGTTAAGGAATAAAGTTGGGTTTCCCTCCAATTTGGATGGTTCCCACTCTTTTTTAAATTTGAATAATTAGGGAGGCAGAAATGAACCCGGTAGGATTCAGAGGCCAGGGTCCTCCTCTCTATTATAAAAAGGGACCAACTCGAGTTCCTACACATGTTCATTTCCTCATTTCAATAAAGCAGATTGGTTCTCTTCAGAAATGGATTGATGAATGTCCTTGCTCTCTATCACTTTTCCTCCATCTCTCATGCTTTCTTTGGTTTTTGCTAATTGTTGGATCTGAATCTTATTGGGATTGTATTTTGTTGTACTTTTTATGAGAGAGAAAAGGAGAGAGAGAAAGAGTAAGCTATCATTGTTGTGGATGTGTAGTGTTAATGGATGTAGTGTTAATGTATGTAGTGTTAATGTTTAGGGTTAATGTATGTTAGAAATAGATTTGGATCTTCCATTCATGCTTAAATATAAACTATACTATCGCTCTCATGGGAACAAACCTACGCGTGACAACTAACTTCATCTCTTTGATGCTAGATTGACTAGATCTTGGTTTGAGATTAGGCAATTAAAGAAACCCACTACAGGGAGTGTCACCCCTTAGAGTCTTACAGGGCACCTTGGTGCACCTGAGTCAGCTTTACAACATCCTCCCGTTGTTTGAAAAAGCTGATGTCCTCATCAGGGCCAAGCTAGACCTAGGACGCATGGCACGGGCTTAATTCACCGGCCTTAACAACTTTAAATCAAAGATACATTGGCAGTAGCACAGGAAAAATGTAGATCAAGTTCACTTACGTAGAACCTGTGTAAAGCTGCAAGTGATTTATTGAGAAACTAATAAAGATACCTGGAAGTTCCTTGAACTTCAGAGTGGTCATGAGTGTTCATGGAGGAGACATGCCACCAGGTAGTGCATTGTGTGCCAATCTAGAAAAATGGTTGTTGCGTTGATTTTTCTGTAGGTAATCTTTCAGTACTTCATGGTCTCCTGCCTTAAGTTTGTCTTCGTACTCCCAAGAAGCCTCAACGAGTGGAGCCCGTAGCCACTTCACTAGATATTCACGTTGAATGCCAGTTTGCTTTCTATGTGGCAATATTTGTTCTGGTACAAGCTGTCTCTTTGTATCCTCAAGTGCCGTTGGTGGGTGACGGAGTTTGTGTTGTCGATCAAATCGCTCATCCGGTTTGTATCGTTTGAGTAATGAGATGTGAAACACATTGTGTATATCAAAGGTGGATGGCAGTGCCAATCGATAAGCCACTGGGTTGATCTTCTTTGTAATGTAATATGGCCCAGCATAAGGTCGAACAAACTTATGAGATAAGCCTTTTGGCAAAGCAATGGTGGGCTCGGGAAATCCACTTTGAGGTTGTCCATGATATGAAGCGTGATCTCCAAGAGCCTCCCATCATTGCTGCACGAAAGTATAAACGAGCAACCAGCAGCTAATCTTTGATTTGCTCTGAGGCCATCGACTTATTTGGATCGAATGCTAGATGAGGGAGGCAATCGTTCCATCTGGTTGCCACTGACACCAACAGAGTTAGATCTTTTGCAAATAGTGCCGATTGTTGCACCGTTGTATCTAGAGAGTGGATATACTCTCTCTAGTATGCTTCCAAATCCCGATGGAAGTCCACTAATATGGTCCAACTATAGGGCTGATGGATGATTGGCCAATTGGGTGTATGGATGGTGATTTTGTCCATATCTAATCCGAAATCTTTCCATTTATTTCTTCTCGACATTGGCACATAGTAAGGGTCGACCCGCAACTGGCAAGGGCTGGTGACGTAACTCCTAATTGATTTTGGAGTTTTCTCAAAAATAGTGATTCTCCATGTCAGTTGCTCTCCCAATGCAGATATTTTGTCCAACTCTTTGCCAGCCTCTATCTCGGAGGTCTTAAACTTCAGAACATATCCACCATGCAAGGACTCATGCGGATGTTGCTTTAAGAAGGTCTGGATCTGGTCCTCGACGCTGATGGGCCTTCTGAATAGAGGTGTGGTCCTTGATGAGGATGGACCCGTTTGCATTGCCGGTAAAATTGGCGGTTGTTCTACTATATCTGGAGCTCCTCCCTGGTCCATGTTCAAATCTACCCCTATATCCATTTGTACATCTTCTTGGCGCGGAGGGGAGAATTGCGGCATGACCGATACGGGGATTTGTGGTCCGGCTTCCAACACTTGAGAGGCTGCTTTTTCATAGGCGATGATGGACTCTTTAGCCTTTGCCAACTCGGTTGAAGCTGTTTCTTTGAACTTGTCAAAGTGGCCTTGGAATCCTTGAAGGGCCACTTTGTATGTTTCCACTTTCTTAAACAAATACGTGGCTGGATGATCTGGTATTTGCATTTGAAGATAAGCATCATGCTCAAGGGTGGTCACATCCAATTCACCTTGGAGATGCGTGCGATCCTGTTTCGTCATCTGCAATTGACCCTTCAGCAGTTGGACCTGTTGTTTTGCATCCTGCACGGTCTTATCCACCTGATCCTATGCGGTTGTCAAGGCGTTTTGCAGAGAGCTCACGTATTCTTCCAGACGATCAGCTTGTTGCAAGGCCAACTTCTTTTCAGCTTCAGCCTTGTCTTCATGTTGCTTGACAATTTTTAACTCTCGATCCAGCTGGACAATCTTCTGACTGATCAGAGTGTTTTTGAAGCCCATATTGGAAATTCTTTGCTCCATTTCTTTCTTCTTATCTAGCATAGATTGGATCACTTGATCAAGGCTTGAGACCAAACCAAGAGCATCACCAAAATCAACTGTTGTGGAGGTGGCAGCAGTAGGAGGACCTGATGGAACTGTCCTTGGTTGGCGTGGAATAGGTGCCAGTACTTCTTCTTCTTCAAAAATGTCTTCCTCCTCGAAATCCTCAGGCACAGTGGCGTCAAACTGCTTCGGTGATTTCACAGCTTTGTCGACCCGAAGTGCGGCTGGGCTATCTTCCGTGTGAGGTTGATGGCTGACATCTTCAACACTGATAGTAGATTCATGGATCTGTTCGAATCCTCTTCTAGGAGATTGGAGTTCAAAGGGCGCAGGGCTCTGAGGCATTTGAAAAATTTTGGGGGCCACAAGGGGGTCAAAATCATCGAATATATCTATGAGCAGGGGGTGGAAGCGTAGCTGATGAGGTATGCCTAGTGTGACATCGTGACACAAAAGGCGAGTCAAAAATGACGATCTCGCTGCGTGGACAACGACGATTATGAGAACTCGAGGCCTGGTGAGACAACTCGGTCGGTGCTTCTTTGTAGACCGAAAGCACAGAATCTAGGTGGAAACCATGGATTTTGTTTTCTAGGTGAGAAGCGACTAGAAGAGACAATAAAGAGCCAGCAACGAACTGCTGTTAGTATTGCCTTTAATAGCTCGTTTGAGCTCACCAGAAATAGTCTTGAACCAATTATATGGTTCAAGAGGTGCTTTGGCCAACTTGGTGTAGGAATTAACTATCCTATGGAGGATTTGTGATGTGATGTGGTATTTCTTGAGTGTTGCCAACCATTAGGAAGTTGCTCAATAGTTGGGCAGCATCGTGTACTGAAGGCTCAATGATGGCTTTCAGAAGGTATCCGTCATTGGTCCAGTGCAGATCATTGGTGAGGTCAATGTATGGCTTGATGGCCTGTTTGGCCTGCTTGTGATTGGGTGAGGCCTGTGTACCGGATGCTATACTTATGGCTGCAAGGGCGGCCTCAGTGACGCACACCTTGTGTGTGGCTCCTTGGAAAGTGATATAAAATTTGGACTTCTCTTCCTTCCAGGTACTGAAGGAAAGAGTGATGAAATCCATGTTGATTTGGCCAGAAAAAGCTCTCTCATGAATACCCATTGCAATGACCAGAGGCTCCGCAAGGCTCATCCACTGAGTGACCATGCTTGTGCTAGGAAGGACCATGATGTTCGTTGCCGATGGGACATCACGATGAATAGTATAACGCAGAGACTAGGAAGTATCTGTAGAAGACATGATGAGCAGAAAGGAAATGTAAGATACGAGAAAGTATATCAGAAAGTAGTTCAGGAAGTTTGGAAGGCCTTGGTTGTGGAAAAAATTTGAAAGTGCTTCGCTAGCACAAGTGAGGAATGAATCGAATTCAGCCAACTTATAGGTGAATTTGGTGGGGCCATTACACTGAATACTAGTTTGGTTGATCAATTCTGAACAAAAATTTGTAGGCATGTATATTACTATAAAAATAGGCTACAAAAATTTTGGCAAAGGTTTTTGGGGATCTGAACCTATCAGGCGAACGTTTTCCAGGTCTGGCGAAGGATGAACCTTCGCCCAGGAGGGCCCGGGTACCGTCATAAATGTATTTTTTCACAATCTAAACCTATGGACAACCTAATTTGGACATTTTAAAATCGTCTAGCAGGTCAGTGAAGGTTCATAATGAGGTTATGGTGCTCGACGATGGTTCCCAAAATGGCATACCACTGAACCTTTGTATGACTCAAAAACTAGAATTTCCTTTGACAGGAACCTTTGCCCACCTCAAATTAGATAAATCTAGAGTGGATGTACAATCTGAGAGCTCAGCGAAGGTTTTTGGTATTGTACAGGCCAAATCTGACCAAAACAATGATTTTCTAAGTCATTTTTCATCAAAAAATTCAGATGGTAACCATGTCGTAGAGTTTAAAATTTGTTTTCCCCACAACAATGTGATGCTACCAATATCATTTTCAATTTTGAACTGATGTTGAAAACTAATATCATTTATTGGTGCAATGCAATGTTCCCCTGACGCTTTGATGTAGTCGCTAAAATCAAATGTGTGTCGTAGTAAAAACACATCTGGTCTAGGGGTGTATGACTCCTCGATAATACTCTGTAGTACTGGCAAAGAAAAAGGTTTTTTGCGTCTCAGCTTTTAAGAAAAGCAACTAAACATTTGATCGATTTGATCATGAGTGTGACCCATCAGTAAAAATCTTATTTTGATTTTTTTTAAAATTTTTAAAGCAACCAACATGGACAAATATGCCAACACTGTTTGATTTTTATTTTCTCTAGCAGTATTATCAAGTTGCAAGTAGAGAATCTCAGAAAGACTATTGCCAAATTCAACTATTAAATTGTGGATTATGGTAATAGTCAAGTTTGGATCATTTTGAAGATTGGGATAATTGAAATACACTTTAGACTGCAAGGTGGTGTTAAATATAAGAGCTCCAACCAAATGAACTTAGATAAAATCCACTTCATTTAGATTTTTTTGGCACGCTTACAAAATGTCGCAGTAGCGTTTTCTTTTGGTCCATCCCATCGATTACGAGACCCAAATACTTCTGAGAAAATTCTAGACACTTTTTTCTATGTTTGGCAAGCTTTTGTCTTTCTATTGTTTGTTGCTCTTTGTGAATTTGAAGTGACTTTGTAATGTGTGTAGAAAATCACACACAAAAATGATTTAGTAAAGTGAGAGTAAAAGAAATTCAAACTGGGTGGTTGAAAAAATTTAGTATATGTCAAATACCTTTTTCCTCTGGAATTTTTGCTTGTTCTTTGAGTGCTTTCAATTGCTCGCAGATGCTACAGACATACATTCTAGATTTTTTTGGGATTTTTACAGGACCAGAATCCCCTTCCACAGTTTCATGAAGTAAGAAATTATGTCATCTAGAGTAGATCGTGGCTGCTGTTGTCATTGTCCAAGTAGTTGCATAGTGTACAGGAAGTGGGCGTGAGAAGGCTTCGACTATTGGGAGTCGAGCATGTCGCTGTCGATAGTCAATAAAGTCGAGATAGTCGTTTGACAGTCCTCGACAAAAGTTGGTTGTGTTGATAGGTTTGACTCCCAATAAGTTGGCCAATTCCGACAAGTTGGGTAACTTCGACAAGTCAGACTGCCACTCTCTTGCATGTCTTTGATAATAGAGTATTTCTACATATTGTGCGACAATGCATGTAAAACTGCAGCAAAATGAATGGAACTAGATTAACATGGGATTTAAGAGAGTAGAGGAATAAATCCAACAGGCCTTACCACATGGAGAAAGTACTCTGGAAATATGCGAATAATTTTTTTTGAGAAAATTTAGATCACTTCAAGCAGCAACAAGCCTATAGCAAGAGTTCGACTGGAGAGCACAAGGGCTTCTCACATGGGCAATGGCAGCGAGGGATATTTTCAGGCCCATTTTGTAAGTCTTTTATCTCACACCCATAAGTTGAATTTGACTTGTCATTTTTTTTAAAGATTTTTTTTTTGCACACTCTAGATTATATGCTTATTTGATATGATCACAAATTGAAATGTCTATGCAAAAATCCACTGTAAGGCGATCTCCGACTCATGAGGAGTATATGTATGGTTATGACCACAACACACAAGCATTACTCAAGTTATTGGAGAGGCAAGATGTAAGAATAAACTAGGCTATTGCTCCTAAGGCATGGCTTCAAAATAGATTTTATTTTCTTTACATTCACTAGTCTCTCTCACTCTCACCACATTACGCAAGCATTACTCAAGTTATTGGAGAGGCAAGGCATAAGGATAAACTAGGCTACTGCTCTTGAGGTATGGCTTCAAAATAGATTTTACTTTTTTTACATTCACTAGTCTCTCTCACTCTCACTCTCACCACATTCATCACAACACCAATTCATATTTATTGTGCGTGTAGAAACCGCAAGCCCCATCTGATGGCTAGGACGAGGATGGATCAACTGGATCTAGCTAATTTTTTCACTCTATATCTAGTTGATCCATATGTATAGATACTGATGTCGTTAGTCTTATCATTTTGGGCGTTATATTTGTACATACATTTACCGATGTAGTCTATGTATATTCTTGAATCGGTAATTGGACTATATTTGACCTTGAACAATTTATGTCTGTTTATTTTGTTATTTTTAACGTATTTTTCATATGTCTTAAATTGCATGGCATGTAATTTGAATATCTATTATTATTGGGGTACAATGGAGCTAGTATTTTTTTTATTTGGACTCATTAGTGAATGAAATTCATTTATTTGGACTCAACATTCCTTGAACTTTTTTAAATGTGATTCATTTATGGCCCTAACCAAGGTTGTTTTGATTATTTGCTTTAAGGTCGAAGTTGTTTCGAGACCTCAAATTATGACTTAAGTTTAGTATGTGTTAGATGTGTAAGATTCTTTCAAGGGATTTCAAGAAACTATCTATCACCACATACCCATGTATGTAATTGCACGAAATTCGACTTCAGTTTTTATAATTTCTAGGATAAAATGGAAGGAATGCCCCGTGTCATCACTTGCATAAGGCAACTCATGCATGTGGTCTTCAACAAGGACATTTTCAAGGACTGGTGCAAACAAGATGATAAAGACAAAAATCATGTCGTTGACCAGTTGTATAGAGAGTTTCAGTCCCCTCCCTTGATATGCAATCTGATTTTAAATGGATGGTGAGCCGCATGGGAGGCGTGATGAGCCACCACAAATCGGAGGTCCGAGATGCAATGAAAGCTGGAAGATCTAGGACGTCCCACGTGCCCAAGGAAGATTTTGGTAGTACACATGAGATTTGGGAGGGAGCTTGATAGATGATACCCACGAGTTAATGCAATGAAGGCATCCCTAGTAATGATGGGCCCACATAGTCTCTTCAGCTCTAGTGGACCCACTTTAGAATGTTAAACAATAAACCTTTTTTGAGTGCATTTCTACCCATAAAAAATAGTGTCCTTGACAGTCCATATTGTACCACCAAACCCTACCTTTAACTAACGCGACTAGAGATTCCAGGGCCTTCTCACTTTGGTAGCAACGTCCAAGATTCTTTTCATGCCCATTTCATAAGTCTCCCACCTATATGTTGAATTTGATGCTAATGAAATTCAACTTTTATTTTGGTAATCTTCTTGCACTACCCTAAATTATTTGTGAATTTGTTTGAATTATAATCACATATATGTCGGTTCATGTAGAAATATGTCATAAAGTGTTATCCCACAAAATAGGAGTATAAGTATGCATATTTCAACAATATACAATCATTACTTGAATTATTGGAAAGACAAGGAGTCAGAATCAATTACTGCGTATGAGGTATGGCTTCAAAATATATTTTAACTTCACTACATTCGTGTGGTCTGACTCTCACTCTCACCACATTTCTTCAAGAACTTACTCATCTTAATTGCACGCAAATAGCGCAGTCCTAATCCCATGCATTGCAATCACATGAGTGTGATGGCCATGGTCAAGAGGAGGACGACTCAACTGGATCTAATTAGGTGTTTTATTATAGCACACACGTATGTGAGAGTCCCGATTTAGTTTGTAATATATCTCTATACTTGGAACATTAATGTATGAATATATATATTTTGTTTATCATAAGTGTCCTTCATTAATCCCCTTGGGGCCCGATGCAATTATCCAAGTTTTGTTCATTGGACATACTAGTTTTTATGGATTTTTCTTAAAGTTTTTGCTTCAGAAAAGCCTCGATAATAAGGTCGGTGTATTGTCGTAGATATAGCGTAAGTATTCCTCTACCTCTCAAGAAGGGTTAGATCCACTAGGATAGGTTTGTAGCTATATTTAGCTGATTATTCTAGTTGATTTCCCCACAACACTTAACACTAAACCCCAATCCTACACTAACCACACATGCCATCCAAAATAGAGGTGAAGTAGAGGAAAGAAAGAAGAGTTAGAGGGAGGTATATCACTTGCTAATGCTTTGATCTATTGGAAAAACATTAAGTAGCATAAATCATGAAATAGCAAAGCATGAAAAAATAAACAACCTTCAATAAAAAATAGAGTTATTGGTTGCTTAATCAATGGATCTATCAAGTTCTACACTTTAGATCTTGATCTAGATTCACTACACTTAGATTTAAGCAAGAGCAATGCATCAAATCTTCATAAACAAGTGAGAGCAGCCTCACACGTGTGGAGTACTGTCCACTGTATGGCCTGCACCTGAAACAACAACTACATAGGTTCTTGATAGCAATCATTCAATAAAATCACAATTCTGTTGACTAGAAATCTCACAAAAGTGCAGAATGCAAAAGTCTCATCAATCCCATTAGCAAAATGATGATCCTTTTATGGATCAAGTACATCTATGAGTCTGGTACAATCCAGCAGGTCTTCACACGTGTGAAGAGTTCCACATCACTCAGATCTATCCATTTGATCCATCCTTGATCCTTATCCAAAGTTGACCTTCTAGAATATGGCTAAAATCCAAAGAGCTAGTCTCATAGAATATAGGAATATTCCCTACAAAATAGGATCTAAGGAAAATGGTCAACTCTTATCTTCTAGAACTCTATACACATGTGTGAACATCCACTTGCCATGTGGGAGCATTTACTCATGCACATGCAAAGATAAGCTAATTTCTAGGCGACTAGTCAACTTGACTAAAAACTAGTCATATCATGTTCACACTTGACTTGATTGATACAAAATCAAAGTAGATATTTATAAATATGAAAAGTAATTTCTTTCACACGTGGGAATAGGCTCCACACATGTGAAATCAGATCATGAACATTGTACTCATGATCGATCTTTATTTACAATAAAAAATGACAATTGAGAAGTGACAATTTTCAACATTTTCCAGCCAATAAGGTTGTGCCCTATGATTGGCATGACTTTATCATTTTTGAGCTAAAGAGGGCCATCAAACACAACGACACACACTAGAAATTCGTCATAGGGCCATTGTTGTCTGCCCTTATTATCACCCTCCTCGAACAGAAGGTTCAAGAATTTCACCATTTTGGTCCTCACCGCAGCACACCATCCACTAACCTTCGACCTCCCACCCTTCCCACTGAATTTACCATCCGCCAAACGTATGCGACACCACTTCCCCCACCTTTGATACTTCATCCAACAACACCCTTCGTCGTATCAATACTACTACCACTCCTACCACTTCTTCCACCACTTTCCTATCTCCTCCTGCATCTATTTACCCTATTCTCTCTTCGTCCACAATCGTTCTCGCCACCCCTTCCATCACCATTGCTTCTTCCATTCCCCGTCTCCCTCCATCCTAGACACCACTCTCTAGTTCCCCATGCCCAACATCATCTCTTCTTTCAAATAGCCCATCTCTCCTCCCTTTCACACCTCCATCCTTCTGTCCACTCCCCCCACTGATCTATCTCTCTAGAATGTCGAGTCTGATAAACCACTAGACTATGACACATTCTGAACAATGGAGTTTATAGCCTCACCTTTGCGTGCTGAACCCAACACACTTGAGAATTCGGTCTGAAAATTTTGATAGAAGATGACAAAGACGATGACTATCGAGTGGAGTGCAGGTGATTTAGTGATGGGCTAAATTCGCTATTTGGGTACCGTAGGGCCAAATTTGGGCCAATTTTCTAGTGAAACCTGCTACAAGGCGGTGCAATGAGGCATAATCACTTCTAAATCCTTATTGCTTACTTCTAATAGGGTAACAGGGTGTTTAGAAGCGGTAAATGCGGTATGGGAGAGAATGGTAGTAGAATTGTGTGGCGAAAGCTAGTTTTGGCGACGAAAGTGCAGTTTAGCGGCATGACTACTCATCATTGGCAACAATTCTGAGAGGGCAAGCAATCACAGGTGAGAGGTAGGCATGGTATGCTATTTACGGGTGAAAAATTCTCGTAATTAGATTCAACTTAAGTCTCATGGTGGCGGTGGGATTTCCTCAGTTTGAGCCATGTCACTCATGTGGTCCACTTGTGTTTCAAGTCGGATTGGGGACAAGTCAGTTGGTTGAGAGCATGGTACTCTTTGTATGAGCATTGTGTTTACATGATACTTTGTGAGTCAAACCTGGTGGATTGTTGGTGTGCTTGAGCGTGAGTCAAGTACAGGGTAACATGGACATGCATAACATCTTTTGGACACTCCAAACATTGCTACAGATTATTGTTTTTCACTCTTATCACATTTGAGCTTAAGGGAGAGAGTTAGAAATTAGAGTTAATCTGATATACATTTTATGTAAGCTCTATATATGATATTGTAATTAGTGTACAATTAATTAGATTTGCTTTATTCAGTTGTATTCGAGATGTGACCCATTAAAATATATTAATCGAGCACTGATCCCGTAGATGGTTACTTGGGTTAGCTGGGTAGCCACACGTAGGAAATTAGCATGTACAATGTATTTTTGACGACACTCCTATACTTAGGGGCATGTCCCGAGTTTGTCTTTTAGCCCATGTTGGGCCTATTAGTCAGACATGTGCCTATTTTAGTGTGTTGACACTTGTCGAGCCCATGCATGTTGGGGCTTTTGGTATATGTATAGTTTTCCCTTTGTAATCTATAACTTTTGTTGTGCCATCTATGAGAGCTTGTGAGGAGGGGCTATGGTGATTGTGTGATGTGATCTGCATACTGCACTTGTGAGTTTCAAGTTAGGGAAGAAGGGGGGGAGATTCTCAAAATAGTCCAATTTTTTTGAAAAAGTCCAAAATTAATTGATCCTGTGTTTTTTCTCTACACTTCACAGAGAGTGTCACATTCGCCACAAAATGGGGAACGTACGCCTATAAGGTAATGCCATTCGGACTTTGTAATGCCCCCAGTACCTTTTGGAGAGTGGCATTCAGAGAGTACATGCAAAAGTTTCTAGAAATCTTCTTGGATGACCTATAAGTGCACGGGCCTATTTCAAGACACTTATCTCATCTGGATAAGGTGTTAATTCAATGTCGCAAGTACCAGATATCTTTGAACCTAGAAAAGTGTTAGTTTTGGGTGACACATGGCCTCATTTTGGGCCACATTGTATCGAGACACAGAAGTGCCACTGATCTATCAAAGATAATGGTCATTGTTGCTCTGCCACCACCAGGGACGATTCACGAGGTCTACAATTTTATGGGCCATGCTAACTACTATCGGATCTTCATTCTAGATTCTGCGGAGTTAGCAAGGCCAATCTACAAGCTCTGGCATGGAACTGCATTGGACAGAGGAAGCCTTACAAGCTTTCCAGAAGCTTAAAGATGGATTGGTCTCAACATCACCCAATTGGACCATTAAATTCCATGTGCATACGGATGCATTAAAGTATGTAGTTGGAGCTATCTTGACCTAGAATGCAAAAAAGAATTTCCAGTCCAATTTGCCAACCGACAACTCAGTGAATCATACTTGATCTAGATTCACTACACTTAGATTTAAGCAAAAGCAATGGATCAAATCGTCATAAACAAGTGAGAGCAGTCTCACACGTGTGGACTACTGTCCACTGTACGGCCTGCACCTGAAACAACAAGTACATAGGTTCTTGATAGCAATCATTCAATAAAATCACAATTCTATTGACTAGAAATCTCACAAAAGTGTAGAATGCAAAAGTCTCATCAATCTCATTAGCAAAATGATGATCCTTTTATGGATCAAGTACATCTACGAGTTTGGTACAATCTAGCAGGTCTTCACACTTGTGAAGAGTTCCACATCACTCAGATCTATCCATTTGATCCATCCTTGATCCTTATCCAAAGTTGACCTTCTAGAATATGGCTAAATTCCAAAGAGCTAGTCTCATAGAATATAGGAATATTCCCTACAAAATAGGATCTAAGGAAAATGGTCAACTCTTATCTTCTAGAACTCGGTTGATACAAAATCAAAGTAGATATTTACAAATATGAAAAGTACTTTCTTTCACACGTGGGAACAGGCTCCACATGTGTGAAATCAGATCTTGAACATTGTAATCATGATTGATCTTTATTTACAATAAAAAAGGGCAAGTGAGAAGTGACAATTTTCAACACTCCTCACTTCTAACTTGGCAATCTAATGTACATCTATCTACAATTCCAAGAGCATATCTTAACTTGTAAAATGGATCTTTGGACAATGGCTTGGTTAAGATATCAACTATGCATTCGGATGATGGTACATGATGTAGTTGCACCTCCTTGGATTGTACCTTCTCCCTCACAAAGTGGTGAGCTATCTCAATATGCTTTGTTCTAGCATGGAAGATAGGATTGGAAGCAATTTGTTGAGAAGCTTGATTGTCACAATATATGTAAGGAATCTCCTCAGCCTTTAGCACATGTAGCTCCATCAAGAGTCTCTTTAGTTGTCGAAGTCAATGCCTTGTACTCGGCTTCACAAGAAGATAGTGAGATAGTATCTTGCTTTTTGGAAAGCCAAGATATTACTCCTCCACAAAGGAATGTTGCAAATGCACTAATGGACTTTCTATCCATCTTGTCACCTGCAAAATCTGAATCCGAGTAGGCTCTCAAGTGCAAGTTAGATCCTTCATAAAGTATGCCAAAAAAATCTAGTACTAGAAACATATCTAAGCACTCTCTTGGCACTTTTCCAAGAATCCACAACGGTGGTAGAGTTTCCTCCTCTCAATTAGAATTTTAAATGGAGTACAAGAGGTGCCTTTTCATTCTTGGGGATGCCCTTGCCCCTTTGCTTCTATTGGCTACTTCATTGAGGGAAGGATTGAAATCCTAGCCCTTCAAAAGAAACATAACTAAATCTATGGTGCACAAAGAAGCACACTCCACCTACCACCACTTTGAACTAGTACTTAGAACTTAAAAAACTTAATCAACTTATAGACAGGCGATACACACAGGTTGCACTATCCTCCTCACAGCGTCTTCACGATATCTGATGGCCCATGTTGCTCCCCGAGCTCCTCCTTGTGACCATCGATCGCGTTGGATCTAAATTCAATGATCCTGACTAAAATGGGTACGCTGAATCTTGCTCCCGCTACCCTCTTAGTTTGATTGGACGCAAGCGACCTGTCCGTTGTGGCCCTCTCCTCTTTTCTTCCTTCTTTCACGAGCTCTCTTCAAAATGAGCTATGGCTGTCACCTATGGATTGATTAGACTATTTTCTCTCTCCACGGCCAGTCACGGCCTCCTAGCTAATGCCTTGTGATGCTAGGGTGCCCAGCTGCACATTTTTACAGCTCCAAAGAACATTTTGTATTGGAAGAGAATTACACTTTTCCCCCTTAAAATCCTAGCTGAGCAAGAAAAGAGATTTCTTGGGCTATACTCCATCTTTTACTGAGCTTTTTCTTGCAGCCTCTTGCCCTACTAAGGTCGCCCTACCTCAAGGCATCTGATGCAATTTATGGCTCTGTGATTGGGGCGATATTGACTACAAATAGCTTGATTTTTCAAAAATTCGTCAACACCTCTCAAAACTGGAAATTTCTCAAATTTCCTCCATTTTTGACCAAATTTGTCTCTATAAATGGCTATGGCTCTCTGTCATTGCTCTTTGCAAACCCATGCAAGTCCCGTTGCACCAAACAGCTGTCCACACAGTGAATTATGAGGCCACCATCAATGATTTCCCCGAAACTACCGAAACTGCAAGTTTCTCCGTGAATTCTCCTCGGAATCCACCTACGACAATCATTCTAATCTTTCCCGAAGCTCCGATCGAAGGAACTTTGTTGTCTCCTACCATTCGGACTGCCAATACCCCTTATGGAGTCCTCTCACTTGAGACGCTCTGAGTGCTATTTTTCTTGGTGAAAGACGCTATCCCATAGCTCCACCGGATCGTGCATAACTGCATCACCCTGCCGCTCTGATACCAATTTGAAATTCTGATAGTGTAGTATGCAGATCACATCACACAATCACCATAGCCACTCCTCACAAGCTTTCATAGATGGCACAACAAAAGTTATAGATTACAAAGAGAAAACTGCACATATACCAAAAGCCCCAACATGCATGGGCTTGACAAGTGTCAACACACTAAAATAAGCACCTATCTGACTAATAGGCCGAACATGGGCTAAAAGACTGACAAACTCAGGACATGCCCCTGAGTATAGCAATGCTGTCAAAAATACACTATACATGCTAATTTTCCTATGTGTGGCTACCCGGCTAACCCAAGTAGTCGTCTACGGGATCAGTGCCCGATCAATATATCCTAATGGGTCATGTCCCGAACACAACTGAATATAGCGAATCTAATTAACTATACATGACTAATTACAATATCCTGAGGTCGTCCTTGTCCTGTCAATCTGGTGGGACTGACAGCATATGATTTGGTGAATATTTCACTACTGTAAACAGTCAGCTTTTTCGAAAGAAACTTTGAAACCTTGCCAAATCTGAGAAATTCAGAGTTTTCTTAGTTTTCCACCAAATTTTGCCTTGTAAATTGCTATGGCCACTATCACTGCTCTTTGCAGCTCCTCTGCAAATACCGTTACACCGAACGACTATCCATACACTGACTTTTCTGTCTCAAACGTTGGTTTTTCCAAAAAACCACCAAACTTGCAATTTCCAAAATTCTGCAAGAAATCTCTAGAGTTCTTCTAAGAATTCCCTTACGACGATCGTTCTGATCTTTCTCGAAGCTCCGAGTGAAGGAACTTTATTGTCTCCTACCATTTGGACTGCCAATACCCCATATGGAGTCCTCTCTCCTGAGACGATCTGTGATGTAAAACTACCTTGGTGTCAGCAAGGCCACTGTTGCTCCCAACACCACTGGCTTCGGCGCCGCTCCTGGCGCCACTATGACCAAAATCTAGCCGGTGCCAAGTTCCTATGGCTGAAAAACTTTGATCAGTTCTAGTGAATTCCAGAGAGTTCGGATCGATGTGCAATCACCTCACACGATCTAGGCATGATTAAAGGAAGCCTGGGGATCAATAAATACTAGAGAGAGAAAATGTGCTTTACCAGCTTGGGCAGAGCACTTGGTATGAGGGCAGGTGGTGAATCCCACCATAACTATAGTGGAATGCGGGTTGCGACTCAGGACGACAAGTCTCAGCTTCCCTTGCTGGAATGTTGTCCTGGTGCCCGCCTTGGCATGCCAGCACCCCGGAGACTAGCATCGATCACTGTTGTAAAGCTGACTCATGTGCACCAAGGTGCCCTGTAAGACTCTAATGGGTGACACTTCCTAAAGGTCCCTGAGCGAGTTAGGAAGTCAAGGACTGAGCCTCTGACCTGTGGTGAGCTAGCCAAGTAGTTACAAGTCATGAGCTAGCTCTCGAGCTCGAGTCATGTCCTAGTCAGGAGCTAGGTTGATTCTGCCACCGGGACAGCTCCCGAGACCCATGTCCGGGAGCCAGACTGATTCTGCCAGGCTTAATCAGCAAAATAAAAACTAAGTCCAAAAAAGCGTGCTTTACTAGAAAGCACTATATTCCTGGACAGAGGGGGCGTGCCGAATCACACCAAAACTATAGGGGGAGTCCGACAGACAAAAACTTGGGCAACTCAACCAGCGCCAAGAATCCAGTTGCCAGGTCTCAGCTCCCTCTACCAGCGTAGCTGAGAACAATGCCCAACATGTGTTGGTGGCCCGAGACCACCAGTCAATCTATGTATGAATGTAACCTCTTCCAAATTTAATAAAGTTAATCCTTGGGGATGATTACCATTTCGGTTTTGTCTCCGAGACTAGTCTTATAATAACCTTTTTGCGTCGCCGGCGCCTAAGACCACCAGTCAGTCTATGTATGAATGTAACCTCTTCAAAATTTAATAAAGTTGATCCTTGGGGATGATTACCATTTCGGTTTTGCCTTCGAGACTAGTCTTACTAAAACCTTTTTGCGTCGTCGGTGCCTAAGGGTCCACAACACCGACGTGTGGCTCGCCGCTATGCCATTTGGTCAGTTTGGCGACCACTATGTCTTGTGTTCCATGTGTGGCTTGTCTTTGCCTTTGGTTACCTTTTGGGGACGGATTCTAAGTTGGCTTTTACGTTGGTTGGAATTCTAGTTTTTTAAGTCTGAATGGTTAAGCTTATTACATTTCTAAGTTGGCTTTTACATAAGTGCATGATGGATGAATGTTAGACTTAAGCGCGTGTTGGGGAAACCACTCAAGTCCCAGCACCCTTTGAGGCACCGGCGCAAGATGTGGTATCAGAGTCGACTAGCCGGTCAGCTACGCAAGTCTCATAGGGTTGGCCACTTTTTGGGATTTGTCAGGATAGCCGTTGTGTGCAAGATGCTACCCATAGTGTAAGCATGGGTGCATCCATGGTCAGGGTGGTCGGCAGAACGGGGGGCTTGATGAATCAACGTGCTGCCCTTGAGGTGTAAGCACGGTCAGTTCTCGTGGTTCGGGCCTGGCACCGTCTGCACATAGGACAGATGAGGCAAAGTACTACCTAGGTAGGTGAAAGCATGGTCTATGCCTTGCGGGGTGCGGGGTGACATATTCGAACTGTACGGGTTAATCATTGATACAGAGATGCTGCTCGAATTCGGGTGTAAAGCACGGGTGGTTAGTTGTTGGTGCGGGATAGCTGCTGATCGTTTACCTATAAGGGATATCGACCAGAGTTGGTGGGGCATGACTGAGGCAATGTGCTGCTTAATGGTGAAAGCATGGATGGCTAGATGGATGTTTTCTATGGGCTAATTCTATGATAGATTTGTGTGGGCACGACGGCTAGGCAAAGGTCCTATGTTCGGTCTCAAGGGGGGTGCAACTTGAGAGGGATCCTCTGTGTTAGCTTTGGTTGGTATGTTCATTTGTGGTGTGCTTGCCTATACTTGAATAACCCTTGACTGCTCATTTTGATCCAGGTGATCTAGTTGGGAGTTGGAGAGGAGCTTACATTTGTGGGTGGACAACACACAAGTATGGAAAGGAACTTCCATGGGGCAACTCCCAAGACTGGTTCAAGATTGTTATTCCTATCTGGAAAGATCGTGGGGAGGAAGTCAGATTTCATGATCGACTATGGAGCTTCACATAACTACATCTCAAGGAGCATAGTGGATTCAGCTTGCTGACCAGGAATGTTACATCAACTCTCAAGATAGAAACAACAAAGGGAGTACTAGACGCAGACAAAGCGACATTGAACATCACGGTGCAGATTGGGAGATGGAAGGCTAAACTTAGCTTTCTGATTTTAGAGATGGATGCCTTCGATGTGATTTTGGGCCTACTGTATTGCAGTTTTGGGTAGGAGCTCAAACTTGGTCCTCTTGGATTACAAGGGACAAATCTGTATGACGAAAGTCCTGCTCGGAGGGAACGCTAAGGGTACCGATATTGAACAAAATCTAATTGCGGCATTAGCGATGAAAAGAATGACAAAAATGAAAAGGTCAAAGTGCTTTCTTTGTATATGCCGAGAGGTCTCAGAAGGGAAAAGCGCTCGACAAGAAAACTTGCCAAAAGAAGTGGCAAATCTACTAGAGGAATTTAGTGATGTATTTATGGAGGAACTCCTAGCTAAGCTACATCCTCGAAGAACAGTGGACCATAAAATTGAGTTGGTACTAGGAACAGAACAAACTTCACAAGCACCCTACAAGATGTCACAAGAGGAGTTGGCAGAACTGAGACGGCGACTTGGTGAATTGATAGACAAAGGATTTATTAGACCTAGCGCTTCACCTTTTGGAGCCCCAGTGTTATTCATGGAAAAGGCGGACAAGACTCTTCGAATGTGTGTGGATTACCGCATGCTCAACAAGAGTACCATCAAAAACAAGTATCCCATGCCTAGAATTGATGACCTATTCGACCAGCTCAAACATGCCAAATATTTTAGCCGAATAGATCTCGGATCTGGATACCATCAAATTTGAATAGCTGAAGGTGATGAGCACAAAATGGCGTTTTGAAGATGGTGCAGGAGTCACGAGTTCATGGTGATGCCGTTCGGTCTAACAAACGCACCAGCCACTTTTTGCATGTTGATAAACAACATTTTTCAAGACTGCCTGAATGAATTTGTCATTGTGTACATCGATGACATCTTAGTATTTGGCCGGAGCCTCAAAGATCACATTAAACATTTAAGGATGGTTCTCCAATGACTGAGGAGGAACTGCTTGTTCGCGAAAAGATAGAAATGTGAGTTTGTGGTAGAGGAAGTTAATTTCCTTGGACATGTTATAGACTACGGATGGATTCGAATGGATCCTTAGAAGATCAAAGCTATATTGGATTGGCTAGCACCTAAAACTGTTCATAACATCAAATCCTTTGTGGGGCTATGTAATTTTTACAGGAGATTCATTGAGGCATTTAGCAAAATTGTGGCACCGTTGTTGGAGCGACAAAGACTCATCTAAAGATGACATGGACACCGGAATGCGAAGCAGCATTCCAAGAACTAAAATGACGAATCACTCAAGAACTCATTCTTTTCCTACCGGACTTTACCAAACCTTTTGAAATACATACAGACGTGTCAGCCTTTGCTATTGGGGCCGTGTTGATGCAAGAAGAAAAACCACTTGCATATTTTTCAAAGAAATTGAGTGACGTAGAGCGATGATGGCCAACTCATGAAAAAGAAATGGTTGTTGTCCTACAAGCAGTGGAGCATTGGAGACATTATGTGGCAGGAAAGCCCTTTAAGGCATCACTAACAACGTATCACTCAAGTACGTCTCATCCCAAGGTATGCTCATGCCAATGCAGATGGCGATGGCAAAACTTTATCTCAAAATTCAATATAGACATTGTACATACGGTGAGAAAGAATAATGTGGTAGTAGATGCACTCAATAGACAGGAGCACTTGATGGCAATGGCATCAACTCAGGTGACTGGTCTACTCCAAGAAATCAAAGAGAACTATGGTGTCGATGCGTTGGCTAAGGACTTAATGATCGAATTTCATCTGGGAAAGCCTTGTAAACATTTCACTTGGAAAGATCAAATGGTTGTTTATAAACAATGCAGAGTATACGTCCCAGACAACACCAACCTGAGGAAGAAAATCTTGAGGGAACACCATGACGTACTAGCCATTGGACATCTAGGGGAGAATCACATGTATGAACTTGCTTCTATTGGCCAGATATGTGGGCAGATGTTGATCCTATGTGCCCACCTTCACTAGCCCCAGCAAGACTACTCCAGCCATTACCAGTACCAGCATACCCTTGGGACTCAGTGAGCATGAATTTTATTGTTCAACTACCACGTTGCCAGGGTTTCAACTCGATTCATGTGGTGGTTGACCGTTTTTCAAAACAAGGTCACCTTGTACCAACTAAGAGTTCAGTGACAGCTGAAGAAGTGGAAAGGTTGTTTTTCAAATGTGTCTTCAGATACCATGGCCTGCCTAGAACGATTATTTCTAAATGAGGCACCAAGTTCGTAAAAACTGAGAGAGTTGATCAACAGATTGAACAATATTTACGAAATTATGACACTTGGGACCAGCTCGATTGGGTCAGCTACTTGGATATCCTCGAGTTCGCACATAACAACCAAGTGAACAGATCTACTAGAAAGTCACCCTTCGAGATAAGCAATGGTCGCTTACCGATTGTTCCGAACTCTTTTCTTACAGGCGTGCAAGAAACTCGGGTACCCACTGTAGAGGAATTCATCAATGAGTGGCACACAAAGCTTATCGAGGTGAAGGCATTTTTGGAGCAATCACAACGTATCATGGCAGCTGACGTAAACCCACATCGATGAGAACTAGAATTTAAGAAAGGTGATCAAGTTTGGCTGACCACTAATTTTTCGCTATGATCTCTCAGTCTTTGCAGCAAGATGTAGTGGGTTTCTTTCCTTGCCTAACCTGAAGTGTTATTATACAATTTGTGAGAGAGAAAGGGAGAGAGAGGAAGAGTAAGCTATTTCTATTGTGGATGTGTAGTGTTAATGGATCGTAGTGTTAGTGGATGTGCAGTGTTAATGTTTTATAGGATTAATGGATGTCAGTGTTAGATTTGGATCCTCTATTCATGTTGAAATATGAACTATACTATCGCTCTCATGGGAACGAACCTACACGTGACAACTAGCTTTGTCTCTTTGATGCTAGATTGTGCTGAATCTTGTGAGGTCTATGGTGAGATTTATCCTCAAGATAAACTTAAGCTGTTTCCTATGGCCTTAACAGTTGCAGCACAAGATTGGTACTATAACCAAGATGAAACTGAGCGTACAGATTGGGAGACTATTAAATGAGCCCTTATCACACGGTTCAAACCGCGGAAGTTTATGGAAGACCCTTTCCTACTTTTAAGTAAAATTAAAATGGGAAAGTGGGAAATGGTTCGAGATTACATCGAAAGGGTGAAACGTCTTAGATCTGAATGTGAGCATGAGCTGATTAATGAAAATGCCATGATTATGTGGTTTTTGTCAAGTCTACCTAAACGGATCAGACGTGAGCTGAAACGCCATAATGAGTACGGACTTTTGCAAAATGCGATGGACGATGCAATTCGGGAGGAGGATGAAGATTCAGATGATGAGCCGAATGTTAGTATGTTGCCTTATACAGCAGGGCAGACTACTACGACATCCACCACTATTGCATCAACGAATGCCAATGCTACTGCAGAAATGATGCTCAATGAGTTCGAGAAACTTGGGAAGACCCAGTAGAAACAGATGGAAAAGTTGCAATTGCAATTTGATGAGAAGATCAAAGCATTGGAAAATTTCCATGGAGAAGCGAACAAGGAACCTGAGAAGTTTGCAAAGACTTTTCCTACCAGGGAAAATGTCTGGTGTTCTATTTGTACAGGAAATCACACAGTGAACGAGTGTCCTCAATTGAAAAAACGAATGAAAATCAGTATTTGCCATCTGTGTAATTCACATGACCATGACACTGCCTTTTGCAACTTCAACCCTCGAATAATTCAGCAATGGTATGCCCAGATGGGATATCAAGATCCACAGTATGGAGGCAATCCAGTAGCAAGACTGCGACAATCTACTCTTGGATACCCGAAACGTCTAGCTTTGCCTGCCCCACCAAAACACTCCGCTCCTCCTGCCAATTTGATGGAACCAGAACCTTACGGAAGTGATGAGCAATGGAGCTACGGTAATGATCAGGAAGGTGGATCTTCAGAACAGTACGCCATTTATGCTGCCGCTCAACAACAAGCCTCAAGAAATTGGGCTAGAGCACCACTTGGATGCTTTGCATGTGGAGAAAATCATAGAGTTGCAGAATGCTCAAATAAAGAAAAATTTGTACCATTCTATCGTGACTGTGGATATGGGCATTGCTATAAAGACTGTCCAGCAAGACCGAAGCCACCACCAGCTATAGCACCTGTAAATTTGATAACAATCAAGCAAGAATCAATAGCTCAGAATAAACCAAGTGCACCCTTGATGGTGGTCACCAGAGCACAAAAGTAAAAAGAACCAGTAGTGGATTCAGTACCTACTGATTCTATACCATTGAACGATACACCAACAGCATCGAGAGTCTATCCAAATCTTAATGCAGAAAAACAAAGATATCAAGATATGAGACAATGGATTAAACATCTGCAAGAAGAAGAGGAACTTGAGGCTGCTAAAGTAACAGCTAAAGTTTGGTCTTCACCATTGCAGCCTCCAAGAAATTTACGTACGGATATGAATGATCAATTACATCATCATGAAGAACCCTTCAAGATGACTGAACCGGAAGCACCGCATACAGAATTACTCATGAATATTTTGTCTAGCAAGATCAATATTTCATTGGGAGAGTTCCTAAAGTTGGTGCCAAAAGCAAAAGAAGTCTTAGCGCAAAAGTTAGCTCAAGAAGAGTCAGAAGACCATCAGGAGCTGCATTTTTGTGCTGGATTTGAGGAACCTAACGATGTACTCCATGTTGGAGTCGCTTGGGAAAGTGAACAAAAGAATACCACTCTGCCGATACAACATAGACAATTTTCTAAAGAAACAACCGTGATAGATGGCGGTTCAGGAGTTAACCTGATTACTACAAAGCTATGTACAAAATGGGGCCTTACAAAGATTAAGCCTGCTACTTTTGCTATTAAGCTAGCTGATCAAACGACAGTTTATCCATGAGGAAAGGTGAAAGATATACCTGTCAGGATTGCAGGAGTACAATTTGTCATTACTTTCGTTGTGATGGACTTACCAGAAGCACCAAATGTCTACCGAGTTCTCTTAGGACGTCCATGGTTACAAGTTACGCAAGTAATTCATAGCTGGGGTACCGGCAAAATCACTTTTGAAAATCGTGAACGTGCAGTTAAAGTTGATCCTACGACTTGGACTATCAAGCCAGTGGTTTAAAAAGCGGATGATGATTCATCAACAATGGATCACACTTGTGATCGATCAGAGAGAAAATTGGGAGTTCACTACGATTCTCAAACGTATATTGTCAATTGGAACGAAGCTCTTGCAACAATTGATTGTACAGCAGGATATATGTGTCAACAAGATATTCAATCAGAGATGAGCAAGATTTCCTTGTTAGATCGAACTTTGGATACGCCAATCACATTTCCACTAAATGTGCTGAATGTAGCCTGGATATCAACGGAACCTATACCAGATCCAATTGAGGATGATCTCATACCAATGAGCCATGCCTTAACTTATGATGGCAATGCAAAACTTACGGATGAACAGATTCTACATCATATGGATCCGACCAGATTTGGAGTAATGTTCCTGATGAACCAACAATCAAATCGCCCAAAGCAGTTATATTGAAGGGAGACAAGATCACAGGTTCGATGACGAAGAAACAAGCAAAGCAGTATGATGGATTTAGTGGTTACAACCAGGTTAAGATTGCACCTGCCGATCGCCACAAAACTGCTTTTGCAACAGAATGGGGCACCTATGCTTACAAAGTAATGTCGTTTGGACTCTGTAATGCACCAAGTTCATTCCAAAGAGTAATGCAATTTGCCTTTAAAGATTATCTGTAGAAATTCCTTGAAATTTACTTGGATGACTTGGGAGTTCATAGCACAGATACAGACTACCTGGATCGATTGGAGAAAGTCTTTGAAAGATGCCGCAAATATCAGATTTCTCTAAATCTAGAAAAATGCCAGATATGGGTTTCTCACGGAGTGGTGCTTGGACATGTGATATCAAGACATGGTATTTCCACCGATTATTCCAAGATCAAAGTTATTGTGGAATTGCCACCGCCAGCAACAATTCGAGTTTATGTGTTTATGGGTCATGCGAACTACTATCGAATTTTTATTATCTTCTTTGCGGATTTAGCACGACCTATATACAAATTAACTATTGTTCCTATTTGGACAGTAGAGGCGTTAGAAGTCTTTGAAAAGTTAAAAAAAAACATTATCTTCAGCACCAATACTGCGTTCTCCAGATTGGACATTAGAGTTTCATGTTCATACGGATGCCTCAAAATACGCCATTGGATCAGTTTTGATGCAGCCAGGTGACTATAAGAAGGATTATCCTATACGATTTGCAAGCAGACAGCTTACAACTCTAGAGAAGAATTATTCAACAACAGAACGTGAAGCGCTAGCCATGATTTTTTCTGTTAAAAAATTTCGTCACTATCTCGTGGAAATGCACTTTGCATTTTATACGGATCATCAACCGTTACTTTACTTGGTAAATAAGCCGTGTAATACTGGACGTATTACAAGATGGTTATTATTATTGACTAAATTTGACTTTCGAATTGTGGTCAGAAAGGGGAAGCAACATTATCTAGCCGATCACGTTTCACGAATTGAATCCGCACCAATTAATACAGAAGTGGATGATGAACTGCTAGATGCTGCGTTGTTCTATGTTGAAGCAGTACCTGAGTGGGCGACAAATATTGTTGAGTACCAGATGCTAGGACAACCGAATGACTCTTTGACAAAAGTACAGAAAATTCAATTGATTCATAAGGCTCAACCTTATCAATTAATTGCAGGACAATTGTATCGTCGTGGATCAGATAATATTTTATGAAGATGTGTTTTACCACATGAAGTACCAGATTTAATCATGTTTTCACATGACTGTTCGCAAACTTTTTCAATCCGGTTGTTGGTGGCCTACGCTTCATAAGGACACATAGAATTTAATTCAGACATGTGATGTTTGCCAACGAGCACGACGGCCTACTCGACAGAATTATGAACCCTTACATCCGGTTTTATCGCAAGCACCGTTTGAAAAATGGGGACTGGATTATGTTGGTCCTATTCATCCCGTTGCGCAAGGATCTCAGGCCCGATACATTATCGTCGCAACTGATTATATGACCAAGTGGGTTGAAGCCAAAGCTGTCAAAGTGGCTGATGCAAATCTACGGCCAAGTTTCTATATGAAAATACTATAATCAGATTTGGATGTCCGATCAAAATTGTCAGTGATCGGGGTACACACTTTGTTAATCAAACAATAAAGTGTTTACTGGAAGATTTTTTTGTTATATACAGATTTAGTACTCCCTATTATCCTAGAGGGAATGGACAAGCTGAATCTTCCAATAAGATTCTCTGCACCATTATGACAAAGACAGTTGAAGCAAGTCGGTCTGATTGGGAACATAAACTGTATGTAGCATTATGGACATTCAGAACCGCTTACAAAAATAGTACAAATCAAACACCTTTTCAACTGGTTTATGGTCAAGATGTTGTTATGCCAATTGAATTTTTAATCCCATCTTTACGCATAGCAGCAACAGAACGATTAAATGATGATCAGTCTTTACAACTTCGTCATGAAGCGTTGCACAAATTATGTGAAACTCGATTGATGGCAGTTCATGCCTTAGCAGCAGAGAAAGCCCGCCGCAAGGCATGGCACGATCGTCGATTGCACAAAAAAGATCTGGAAGCAGGAGATCTTGCATTGATGTACAAAACCAAGCTTATCAAGGATAAGTTGAAGTTTACTAGTGAAGGCCCGTATAAAGTGAAGAAAATCCTGAACTATGACGTAGTAATTCTTGAGCACTTGGATGGAAAACAATTTGATACTCTGATAAATGACAGCCGATTACGCAAGTTTTGGCAGCCTGCTCCGCCAGTTCAGCAAGCCTGATCTCAATATACTTTTTCATTTTATTTGTTTTCAATTTTTTGTTTTCAATATTTAATTTGTTGACTTTTTTTTTTTGGAAAAAGACAATTAAAAATAAATAAATAAAATAAGGAAAGACTGATGAGCAAAAGTCAGGAAGTCATCAGCATAAGGAAAAGAAAGCACAATATTTTTTTTTTTATGGAAAATGACTTAGAAAATCACTATTTTGGGCAGATTTGGCCAATACAATATCAGAAACCTTCGTTGAGCTCTCAGACTATACATCCACCCTTGATTTATCTAAATTGAGGTGGGCGAAAATTCAATTTTTGAGTCAAACAAATGTTCAGTGATATGCCATTTTGGGAACCTTCGCCGAGCATCATAACCTCATTATGAACCTTCGCCGACCTGCTAGATGATCTTAAAATGTCAAAATTAGGTTGTCCATAGGTTCAGATTGTGAAAAAATACATTTATGACAGTACCTGGGCGAAGGTTCATCCTTTGCCAGCTCTAGAAAACGTTCGTCTGATAGGTTCAGATCCCTAGAAACCTTCGCCGAGATTTCTATAGCCTATTTTTACAGTATTGTACATGCCTGCAAATTTTTGTTCAGAACTGATCAGCCCAACTACTATTCAATGTAATGGACCCACCAATTTCACCTATAAGTTGGCTGAATTCGATTCATTCCTCACTTGTGCTAGCGAAGCTCTTGCGAATTTTTCTTGCGACCAAAGCCTTCCAAATTTTCTGCATTGCCTTCTGATACACTTTCATGCGGTTATAATTCCTTTCTGATCATCATGTCTTCTACCGATACTTTCCAGTCTCCGCATTGTACTATCCATCGTGATGTCCCATCTGCAACGGACATCATGATTCTTCCTAGCACAAGCATGGTCACTCAGTGGATGACCCTTGCGGAGCCTCTACTTACTACAATGGGTATTCATGAGAGAGCCTTTTTGGGATGCATCAATATGGATTTCATCACTCTTGCCTTCAGTACATGGAAGGAAGAGAAATCCAAGTTTTATATCACCTTCCAAGGAGCCACACACAAGGTGCACGTCACTGAGGCCGCACTTGCAGCTATAGGAATCTCATCCGGTATGCAAGCCTCACCCAATCACAAGCACGCCAAACAGGCCATCAAGCCATACATTGACCTCACCAACGATCTGCACTGGACTAATGACGGCTACCTTCTGAAAGCCATCACTGAGCCTTCCATCCACGCCGCTGCCCAATTGTTGAATCATTTCTTGATGGTTGGCAACCTCAGGAAAGACCGCATCACATCTCAAATCCTTCACAAGATAGTGGAGTCCCACACTAAGTTGGCCAAAGCCCCTCTTAAACCATATAACTGGTTCAAGACTGTTTCTGGTGAGCTCAAGTGAGCTATTAAGGCCAATACAAAGCAGCAGTTCGCCGTTGGCTCTCTATTGTCCCTCTTAGCCGCTTCTCACTTAGAAATCAGAATCCATGGCTTCCACCTGGATTCTGTGCTTTCGATTTACGAAGAAGCACTGACCGAGTCATCTCATCAGGCCTCAAGTTCTCATAGTCGTCGTCGTCCATGCAGCGAGATCGTAATTCCTGACTCGCCTTCCGCGTCATGACGTCGCACTAGGCATACCTCGTTAGCTGTGCTTCCACTGTTGTTCGCACTGAACTTCCAATTCCCCTTGTCTCTGATGTTTTCCTCGCCTCTGCTCCCATACAAGGACAGTCTGTGACCATTGGGCCTACCATTCCCATCACAGCTGCCCAGGCCGCCTCACTCCCACACACCGAAGCAACCTCACCCAACACACAATTCTTCATGGATATGTTCGATGATTCCGACCCCCAGAGCCCAGCGCCCTTTGAACCCCAATCCCCTGGAAGAGGATTCGGGCATATCCATGAATCTACGGTTGGTGTCGAAGATGCCAGTCAGCAACCACTCACATAGGATAGCTCAGCCACACTTCGGGTCGACACAGCTGTAAAGTCACCAAAGCAGTTCGGCGCCACGGTGCCTGAAGGGTTTGAAGAAGAGGGTACTTTTGAAGAAGAAGAGACCTTGGCACCTATTCCACGCCTACCAAGGACAGTACCATTAGGGTCTCCTACTGCTGCCACCTCCACGACCATCGATTCTGGTGATACTCTAGGGTTAGTTTCCAGCCTTGGGCAAGTGATCCAATCTATGCTGGATAAGAAGAAGGAAATGGAACAGAGGATCTCTGATCTAGGATCCAAAAACACTCTGATCAGCCAGAAAATTGTCCAGCTGGATTGAGAGGTGAAGATAGCCAAGCAACATGAAGAAAAGGCTGAAAGCGAAAAGACATTGGCCCAGCAACAAGCTGATCGCTTGGGAACCTACATCAGCTCCCTACAAAATGCCCTGACAACCACACAAGATTAGATAGATAAGGCAGTGCAAGAGGTCAAGCAACAAGTGCAGCTACTGAAGGGGCAATTACAGATGACCGAACAAGATTGCACACAGCTTCAAGGTGAATTGCATATTTGAGCGTGATGCCTATCTGCAAACACAAATACTCGATCATCCGGTCACACCGACGAAGATTGCATATTTGTTCAAGAAAAAGGAAACATACAAAGTGGCCCTTCAGGGATTCCAAGGCCGCTTTGATAGGTTCAAAGGAGCAGCTTCAACTGAGTTGGCAAAGGCAAAAGAGACCATCAACGCCTATGAAAAAGCCGCCGCTCAAGTGTTGGAAGCCGAACCACAAATCCCCGTCCCGGTCATGCCACAATTCTTCCCTTCGCGCCAAGAAACTGTACAAATGGATACAGGGGCTGATTCGAGCATGGACCAGGGAGGAGCTCCAGATCTAGCAGATCAACCGCCAACCATACAAACAGTACAAGCAGGTCCATCCTCATCAAGGACAAGCCATTTATTCAGAAGGCCCATCAGCGTCGAGGACCAGATCCAGACCTTCTTAAAGCAACATCCACATGAGTCCTCGCGTGGTGGATGGTTTCTCAAATTTAAGACCTCCGAGATCGAGACCGGCAAAGAATTGGACAAAATACCTACACTGGGAGAGCAGCCGGCATGGAGAATCATGGTTTTTGAGAAAACTTCGGAATCAATTAGGAGTTACGTCGTCAGCCCTCTCCAGTTGCGGGTAGATCCTTATTACGTGCCAATGTCGCGAAGACATAAATGGAAAGATTTGGAATTGGCTATGGACAAAATCACCATCCATACACCCAATTGTCCAATCATCCATCAGCCTTACAGCTGGAACATTTCGGTAGACTTCCATCGGGCCTTACAAGCATATCAGAGAGAGTATGTCCACTCTCCGGATCCAACGGTGCAACAATAGGCAATGTTTGCAAAAGATCTAACTCTGTTGGCATCAGTGGCAACCAAATGGGACGATTGCCTTCCTACCCTGGCATTTGATCCAAATAACCCGATGGCCTTAGAGCAAATCAAAGATTCGTTGCCGATTGCTTGACTATATTTCCGTGCGGCTATGATGGGAGGCTCTTGGGAATCCCGCTTCACCTCATGGACAACTTCCAAGTGGATTGCCGGAGCCCACCGTTGTTTTCTACCACATAATTTGGATTTCAATACTGCACGTCTTGACTTTATGGAGAAGGTGCAATATCATTTAATTAAGATTCAGCGCGAAGCCAATAAAAGTCCCCAATAACTGCATATTGCAGGTGTTGTGGGACCGCCACCAGTTTTGGTGGGGGATACTGTTGGAGGGTTTGTGGATCCCAAGGCAACCCTAACCCTAGTTAATAAGTGAGAGGGATTTGGCACCCTGTGTGTGTAAGTCCAACCCAATGATCACATAGTTATTTGATTAATTAGAATGTTAATAAAAGGACTTTAGGTCTTTTTGCGGGACTTTTAATGTCGCAGGGCCTAAATGTCAAGTTAGTGAATAAAGTTGGGTTTCCCTCCAATTTTGATGGTTCTCACACTTTTTTAAATTTGAATAAAAGGAGAGGCAAGAGTGGACCAATAGAATTCAGAGACCAGGGTCCTCCTCTCTACTATAAAAAGGGACCAACTCGAGTTGCTCCTGATGTTCATTTCCTCATTTCAATAAAGCAGATTGGTTCTCTTTAGAAATGGATTAATGAATGTCCTTGCTCTTCCTTTCTTTTCCTCCATTTCTCATGCTTCCTTTGTATTTTCTGATTGTTGGATTTGATCATTATTGGATTGCTATTTCTTATGCTTTTTGTGAGAGAGAAAAGGAGAGAGAGAAGAGTAAGTTTCTATCATTGTTGTGGATTTAGGGCTAATGGAAGTAGTGTTAATGGATGTTAGTGTTAGATCTTCCATTCATGTTGAAATATGAACTATACTATCGCTCTCATGGGAACGAACCTCCGTGTGACAACTAACTCCGTCTCTTTAATGCTAGATTGACTAGATCTTGGATTCAGGTTAGGCAAGGAAAGAAACCCACTACAGAAACTAGAATTGATATTGTGAGAGTCTAGCTTCTTTATGATCTCCTTTGGTATCTACGCACAATACATCTGGATACTTTGAGGTTTGATGATGAAGGTTTGGAGCCTGTCCAAACTTCGTTAGGTGTCTTGTCTGAGAGTCCTCTAGTTGAATATCTATTCTGAATATAGCTGCAGTTTGTTCTGAATCCATTGTTTTGAGCATCCTACACTAGAAACTGAAGATCAAGACTAAGTTTGATGTTAATTGAATACCTTTGAGCCTTCTGAGTATCATTAGTGTTTTCTTTTGAAGCATTTCACACGTGCCAAAAGTAGGATTCAGACTTGTCTAAGTACCTCAATTTATTTTGAGTGTCTGATCTAGATAATCTTGTTTTGTGAAATATTTGAGATCCATCTCAAATACTGTTGCAAGTTTTTCACATAGGAAGGTAGTACATCCTTGAAAATACCTATAGTGAAAAAGAGCAGCAACATTAAGTCTGATTGGAACAAGCTCAAACATATAATTGTCCAATAACTAAGAAGTCTTCACATTATGGCATATGTGGGCGGATATCTCCTAGAAGCAGGTGAAAGACTAAGTACCTCTAATTACTCAATTTGGAAGGTTAGAATGGAGTCTATTTTGATACTCTAGGATATTATGGACATAGTGCTTGGTATCGAGGAGGAGTCTCAAGCACAACTTGAAATACCAAAGTACAAGAAGAGAGCTAGAATGGCTCCACATTTCATTAAGATGAATGTATCTAAAAAAATTCTAAGAGAGATAGGATCTTGCACCATAGCTAAAGATGCTTGGGATGCACTTAAGTTCATCTATGAAGCAAAAGATACTTCTAAAATATTCACTCTTAGGAATCAGATTTTTCAAAGCTTTCAAAGAAGTGAGGAGAATGCATCAAACTATGTTTTGAGAGTAAAAGATCTTTGTAGGGAGCTTTCTTGTGTTGGTGTTACAATAAACCAAGATGAGCTAGTTCAAGTCATTCTAAATGGCTTGAAAGATGACTATGATAATCTTGTTCAATCCTTTGCCATTAAGGAGGAGTTGCCTAATTTAGAAACTCTCCAAGGAATTCTCATCTCTGAAGAAGCTCGGCAAAGTTATAAACTTTCTAGAATGAACAAACTCGAGCATGTTGGAAGTGACAAAGCCCTCTTTGTCAAAGGCAAGCATAAAGGAATAAGCAAGAACCAGTTTTCTCAAGCATACAACAAAGACAAAGCCAAGGATCGAGACAAAGATGGTGAAGAGGATGACTCATCTCATCCTTCTACTTCAAAGACCAAGAAGAAAAAAGTCAAGTGTTTCTTTTGTGGCAAGAAGGGGCACTATGCCTCCAATTGCTTCAAGAAGAAAAACCAACTCAAGCAAGCAAATCTCTCCAAAGAGATTGAAGAAGATTTTGTTGCAAGTGATGGAGAAGGATCACTCATGGTGTCGAGTTTTTCTTCATCACCTTTCAAGAAAGATGGAGCTTGGTATATAGATAGTGGAGCTTCTTCACATATGTGCTGTTCAAAAGAGTCTTTTGACTCAATTGTACCTTACAAAGAACTTAAGAGATCTATTTATACTGCAAATGATCATGAGTGCTCTATTGAAAGAATTGGCAACATTCCATTGAAAATTGCTTCTTCTAAAGTTCTTTCACTTTCCAATGTTCTTTTTATTCCTAAACTTACAAAGAACTTGATTAGTGTTGGAAAGTTGCTTGATAGTGGTTGTGATGTAAAGTTCAATTCCAATACTTGCTTTATCAAGAAAAATGATGAGGTCCTAGCTAATGGATCTAAATATGGTGAAATTTTTAAGTTGAACTCTTTAAGTTGCTCTTTTATCTAAGGAGGAGTTGTGGCATAGAAGATTGGGGCATCCTAACTTTAAGTCTATGTCTTCTATGATCAAGAAAGATAAGGCTATTGGCCTTCCAAGATCACTTTTCAAAGATTTCAAGCCTTGTGAGGCTTGTGCTATTGCTATTGCAAAATCACGTAGAAATCCATATCAAAAGTCTTTTATTAAGACTACTCATCCTTTGGAGCTTATACACTCGGATGTTCATTTTTCTTCTTCTAAAAGTATTGGGGGTGCAACATGTTTTGTCACCTTTATTGATGACTTTACAAGATATACTTGGTTGTATCTACTTTCCTCAAAAGCTATGGTATTTGATCACTTCCTAATCTTCAAAGCTTATGTTGAGAAACAGTTTTCTTTCAAAGTTAAAGCTTTAAGATGTGATGGAGGAGGTGAATACATCTCCAACAAGTTTTATGAATATTGTGAAGGTGAAGGAATAAAGAGAGAGTTTTCTTGTGCTTATTCTCCATCTCAAAATGGAGTTGCTGAGAGGAAAAATTGATCTTTATGTGAATGTGCTAAAGCAATCCAAATTGAAGCTTCTTTGCCTATTGAATATTGGGGAGAAGCAATTAATTGTGCAAACTGTTTGTGCAATAGATTACCTCACAATGTACTTGCTAGAAAATCACCATATGAAGTCTTGTTTAAGAAGAAACCTAAGGTAGATCACCTTAGAGTTGAGGAGACCAAGGTTGCACTTGGAAAAGAGTTCAAGATGCAAGATCTTGGAAAAATTCACTACATATTAGGATTAGAGATTGACTTTCTTAATGATAAAGCTTTTGTATGTCAATCCAAGTATGCCCTTTCAATGTTAAAAAGTTCAATATGCTATATTGTAAGAGTATAGAAACTCCTATGGAGCAAATTGTAAAAGGTGATGAAAGATCCTTCGTGGACATCACTCTTTTTAGGAGTCTTATAGGCTCCTTAATTTGGCTCACAATAACTAGGCCCGATATAAGTTTTAGTGTTCATAAGTTGAGCCAAGCTATGCACATCCTACTATTCATCATTGGAAAATGGCCAAGAGAGTGCTTAGGTTTATTGTATAAAAGTGAAGATCTTTCTATAGTTGGCTATTCTGACTCGGATTTTGCAAGTGATAGAGCAGATCGAAAATCTACAAGTGCTTATGTCATATATCTTGGAGGAAACTTGATATCTTGGCTTTCCAAAAAGCAAGATACTGTATCACTCTATCTTGTGAAGTTGAGTATAAGGCACTCACACTACTACAACAAAGGAAGTGCTTTGGATCAAGAGGTTGCTAGTGGAGCTAAAGATAATCATGGAGGATCATCTACCTATGATCATGTGTGACAATATTTCAGCCCAAGCCCTTGCCAACAATCTGATATTCCATGCAAGGAGCAAACACATCGAGGTTGCACATCACTTCATGATAGAGAAGCTCATTGGAGGGGAAACCTACTTAAAGCACATCGACACATCATCTTGTATTGCAGATTTGCTCACCAAACCTTTGAGCAAGAATTCCTTCATCAAGCATAGAGCCAACCTTGGAGTAATACCAAGATCCATGTTCAAGTCAACATAGATTCTTTTTAGGAGTTGTGTTAAAATTGAAAAATCATCTATCTTGACTTTAGGCTTGCTACAAACTTTGTACTATGCAAGTATGTTATTTCATAAATGTAAATGTCAAATTTGAGCTATATGGATTTTTCATATCTAGTTGGTTGATTACAACTTGCATATAGATTGTAGACTTAGAAATAGCAATAATATGCTTGTAGAAACTCGTGGCATATCACATGCATTTATTGTAAGTGATCCATAGTGACATGCAAGGCATGCACAAAGTGAAATGGACACATGCAAGATCTACAAGGGTGAAAGTTATTAGACTCTAATAATGCTTTTTCCATTTTTATCTACCAATTTGTAGAAGAGTATATTCTTTGGTATTTGTCTATTTTTTTTGGTTTCAAGTGGATCTTAGCGCTGATGGACTATATCCAAAGCCCTACTCCTCACTCGCAATGATTACAAGTAACAATTCCAATTAATATCACTTAAATTATCAAAATCTAACTAAAATCACCAAAAATCTAATTCTAACCCTACTATGCCAAAACCAAGATTTTTAAATGCAAACTAACATCCATTCAAGCATGACAAACATGCTAAAAAACTGAAAATAATGGTGTGACAATGATGCCAAAATATTTGGGACACCCACCTTCAAATCCTATTTCCAAGCAAATGGAAAGCGAACAAGAGATGAAGATGATTTTTCTTTCATGTCAATTAGTAATTCAATCCCATGAGAGCAAAGCTTAAATTCAAAGTATTATGCATCTAGGTATCATGACACTACCCCTCAGCATGCAAAATGTTTCAAATGCTTTGTTCTCCACTAGCGATATTAGGTTTGGAGACTGTTTGTGATGGCGCTCTCAATGGGAAACACACTATGATGGCTGATACTAGGTGGAGATGGTGTGGAAGCAACCACTGATGCACAGAACGAGAGAGCGCCAGGATCGTGTAGGAGAGCCAAGAAATCGCCAGTAGATCGTCACCACAAAGCTCCAGAGTTCGCACTTCGATGAGGTGCGCATGGCGTCAAGGTGATGGCATTTATGGACGTCGTTGGTTGGGTTTGGACGCGATGGGACATGTCTGTTTGTTGGATTTTGAATGAGAAACGTCAGTCGAGATTTGATGGAGTCGCGTCAATCGAGATCTGAGAGAGTCACGTCGGTCGAGATCTGATAAAAATCCATCAGTTCAGATCTGAGCGAATCCCGTCGGTCGAGATTTGAGCGGATTCCGTCGGTTGAGATTTGAGTGGATCCCATCGGTTGAGATTTGACAAAATCCCATCGGTTGAGATTTGAGCGGATCTCGTCGGTTGAGATTTGAATGGATCCCGTCGGTTGAGATTTGACAAAATCCCAATATGAAGGAATGGATCCGTGTGATGCAAGTGAAGAACTTCAAGGGGAAAATATGACTGTGGCCTAGAGTAGAAGTTCTTATGAATAGAGTGTATCCCTAGGAATGCTTTGTATGCCTGAGATACTAGTTAGATAGAGATGAGGTGGCTACAGTGTGAGAATCATTTCCGATGGTGTAGCCTATCATTTGTTGATCTAGAACATCCATGACCCATGAGTATGTACAAGAAGAAGAGAATGCATAGAAAGTACATAAGTAATGGTATGAAGTATAAACAAGGAATGAGGTGAAAAATAGGCATGCAAAACTAGAACTACAAGCAAGAACATAAGAAAAATAGAAAGAAAGAATAAAAAATGTAAAATATATACTAGGAAAAAGATGTTAAATTGGGTCAACAAAAAACAACTCTTTGTAATACCGCCTTAGACGACCACCGTTTACGACAGTGTCTAGGAGGATTCTGTCAAGTGTTTGCAACTGGACTGCACCAGTAGGAAAGACTTTATTAATAACATACGACCCCTCACTTCTGAATTTCAATTTGCTGGGGTGTTTCTTGGATGTATAAAGAAACACCTGGTCACCTATATGTAGATCTTTATTGTGTAGGTGACGATCATGCCAAGCCTTTTGGCGTCGTTTGTAAACCAGTTGTGCGTGGTAAGATATAAGTCTTGTCTCGCATAACTAGGTTAATGTAAATAGCCTGGTTTTGAGTTGTTGTTCGATTGTAGCTTTTCACAAAGATCTGTTGAAAAAGCTTCCATGACTCGTAATGATGGGAATAAGAATTCTACTGGCATTACCGCCTCTTGACCATATACTAAGTGGAAAGGGGTAACCCACTCAGTGTTAAAAATTCACAATTCTAGCTTGACTAGTTTTGGTCATATGACTTGTAAATAGCTAGATGGTCATGATGTGGCTTGTCACACGTGCCAAATAGCATAGGATTCCATTCATAAGGATGTTCTCAAGTAGACCTAAGTGTTAGAACCTTTGGAATGAGTCCAAATTATGCTTAGATACAAGGGAGAAAAAATAGGAGCTATTTTTGGTAATTTTTGCATTGTTGAGGGATCTCCAAGATTCCAACCCTAACTTGGTAGGGATGAAAGATCCACCAAAATTAGCATTAGGGATAGGTTTAGGGCTACTCATACCTGCCCAAAACCGTGATGGATCATGTATATATAGGTGATGATATCTCACCAAAATCAATCAAGCAATTTCATGTTTTTTCTCTCATAATGGTGCAATTGCTCTCTATGTTCATAATTGTTTGAGTACTTGTGATTACTAATGATGATAGGATTGAATGTAGGTCTGGTGTACAGTACTCAGACTGTGGGAGGCCGTACTTTCACACGTGTGAAGCCTTCTTCAAGGATTTGGGCCATTTAGTGAGGTTCAAGCATAGATTTTTGATGGATTTTGATGGTTCAACTTGTGCTAATCTTATGAAATCATAATCTATTGTTTCCCTCATCATTTCAAGTGTTTTAGGATCCTTATTTGCTGTAATTTTTACACTCAGTGGCTTTTTTCGGGGTGGTGCGGTAAGCCCAAATAGCTGAGAAAAGTTTTGTATTCCAATCAGATTGACTGGTTTTAACTATCTTGGTCAAAATTTTACATATCGTCTTGTTAGTTGATTCAGCCTGGCCATTACATCTAGGGTAGTATGGTGTACTTTTTCTATGAACAACAAGGTAATGGCGTAGGAGATTGTCAATGATAGCATTTAAAAAATACGTGCCGCGATCACTAACTAGCTCGATGGGACAGCCAAAACGTGTAATAATGTTTTCGTAAAGAAAATGCACGACTGTTTTTGCGTTGGCGTCCTTCGTTGCTCGAGCCTCCACCCACTTAGTGGCGTAATCTGTGGCTATGAGGATGTAACGAGCTTGGTTATGTTTTCCAGCTGGACTGATTGGTCCAACAAAGTCAATTCTCCACTTATGGAAGGCTTCGCCTTCTATAATGGGAGTCAATGGTGTGGAGTCTGCTTTGGTATTTTTTTTGGCTCGTTGACAAACATCACACGTTTTAATGACAACAAACGTGCCCTTCAAAAGATGGCCACCACAGTCCTGCTCGAAGGATAATCTTTGTTGTGGCTTTAGCAGAAAAGTGGCCACCTCCAATGCTCTCATGAGCCTGAGATATGATAGGTCATATCTCAGATTCATAAGCACATCGACAAATGATACCGTCAACACCCCTTTTGTAAAGTTGTCTCGCAATTAACTGAAAGGGCGCTGCTTTTAGCAAAAAAAAAAATTTTGCAGTCGTACTCATGCCTGCTTTGAGTCTGTCTGTTGTGAGGAACTGAGTGATCTCCTCAGCCCATAAGGGTGTAGCATCGATCTGAAAAAGACATGCATCAGCGAGATCATCGTTTACTGGTGCAGTTGCTTTTTCAGCACTTGGTAGTTTGGAAAGGTGGTCCGCCATGAAATGTTGGGTCCCTTTTTGAACGACTACGTGGAAATTAAATTTCTCTAAAATCAACAGCCATCGAGCTATATGTCCCGTTTATAGGATTTATTAACGGTATATAGAAGGGCTTGATGGTTTGTGTAGAACGCAAAGGTCTGGCCTAATAAATAATGTCTTAGTTGTTGCACAACATAGACCATCGCCAATGCTTCTCTCTCGGTGGTTGTATAGTTTACTTCAGCAGGCACCAATTGCCTGCTCAAGAAACGTATTGAGAAGTCTTTGCATACTTACTTGCGTCAGTATGCACATGAAAATCTTTCATGTAATCTGGTGAGTGGAGTATGGGAGTCGTGGTGAGGGCTGTTTTCAACTCCTCAAAGGCCTTAATTCTTTCTTCGGTCCAGCGAGGATCTACCACAACTAAATAAATGAGGCGTGCCTTGTCGGCATAGTCGATTATAAAGATGCGATAATAATTTGTATGACCGAGGAAGACATATACTTCCTTCACTGTTGCAGGTAAGGGCATTTCTACTATAACCTTGATTTTTGACGGGTCGGTAGAAATACCATCCTTTGAAATTATATGCTTGAGTACGACCCCATGGGTGACCCATATTTGGCATTTATCAGGATTTAGTGAGATTCCAAATCTATGACAATGAATGAAGATTTTCTCCAGGGCGTCTAGGTGCGTAGCTGCGGAGGAATGTACACCTAGATCGTCGAGATAAATCTCCACGATTCGATGTAACAGATCTTGAAAGGCCAGTTGCATGACCCTTTGGAATGTTGAAGGGACGTTGCATAAGCCAAAAGGCATAATGTTATAAGCATAAACCATGTTCTCTGTTGCAAAGGCCGTTTTATGTTTATCTTCAGGGGCTATTTGAACAAGGAAATATCCGCTAAATCCATCCAAGAAGCTGAAAGCTTCAGCTCCTGCCATTTCCTCTAGGATTTGGGTCGTTAAAGACAGGGGAAAATGGTCTTTCTTCGTAACCGCATTAAGGTTTTTGAGATCAACACAGATACGAAGCTTGCCGTTTTTCTTGGGTACAACCACAATGGGTGATACCCAATCAGTATGTTGAACTTCATAAATGAAACCAACATCCAACAATTTCTTAATATCTTTGTCGACCCTCTCACGATAGACAAGGTTAGATCGATAGGGTTTAGCCCTAATAGGCTAAGCATTGTCTTCTAAAGGAATCCTATGGATGACTATTTCAGGTGGGATTTCTTTCATTTCTGTATAATTCCTTGCAAATACATCCTTGTATTTGCGAAGTAAATTTTCCAGATCAGAAAGTTGGGTTGATGACAAATGTGCACCAACATGAACTATTCGATCTATCTCCTCGTCAGGATCTTTAAGGTTTAGTGGAATTGTCTTAGAAGGTCCTTCAAAGGAATTGGAACTTGGTGTAGGTTCCCGATGTGGATGTGGTAACTGGATAACAACGTCATCCAGTGTAAAGTCTTTGAACTTCTGTGGAAGACCAAGAGGTGGGTCGACAAAAGGTTCGAGAACTTTGGGAATCATCTGAGATGATTCACTACCGGATGTAGAAGCTTGGTCAGATTGTTTGGTTTCTATCCCTTTTGATAAGGGCTTGATCGGCTGTTTAAGCTTCTCACACATCTGTTTTTGATGCTCGGTTAATTTTGTATCAATAACTTTAGGTTTTTGTAACCGAGGTTTTTGTGGTTTTTGAGTGGGCGGTGTTGGTGCCTCACTTATCATATTGTCGTCGATTGTATCCCAGACTTCATCGGGATACACATCCCATGTATATACTTTGGATTTGGGTTTGTGTGTTTGTGTGTTGGGTACCTTGGATGTCAGTTGGGCGTGAGCCAACGGTCCTGGTGTCATTATCTTATTAGGAATTGATTTTGGCGGATAAGGTTGTGCATCTAGATATCATCCATGGAAAGAATATCTTCCGAAACATCGGCTGTAGAGACACTAGGTTCTCTTGGGCACCACGCTATAGGAATCGGATCAATCATCATAAGTGGGATGATGGGTGTGTCAATGTCTATAGAGGATGGGAGAATATCCACATCTGCTGCAGCAGTTTCGATATGCCATCAATTGGAATCAATACAATCCATAGTGGCTAGTGTATGACCCCAATTGATTATGTTTGTGGATCTTGTATAGTGACCTTTTGGCTGGATCGGAACGCTATCTGATTCATCATATGTTGTGGATTATAATCATCGTATACCTTGGCGGGCTTGACATGGCCTGTTGAGTCAATCGTGACTCGTTTATCATGGTTACCAAAGGTAATTTTGCTATGCTTCTAGTCTTGGACAACACCTGCCATCTGGAGCCAGGGTGTACCAAGAAGGAGTTTATATGTATTGTTATCTTTTGGTAAATCTAAGATGACACAATCTATCACAAATTTGACACTTGCTATGCGAACTTTTATATTTGATAAATGACCAGCAAGGTCAGTAACTCGTTGATCAGCCATGCGAAGTTTATATCGTGGTTGATTGAGGGTATGGAAGCCCCATGACTTAAAGGCCAATGACAAAGCCATTATATTAATGTCTGATCCGCTATCTAGGATAGCAGATACTACAAAATAGTCTTTATAGGACAAAGGTAGGGTGATGCTAGTCCCCTTAGCAACACCTATATTCAACAGATTCATAGGTTTCTGGGGAATTTCAAAAATCTCTTCTGTTTTTCGCTGTTTATCAAGAATAGTAGGCAGCTAGAAATTTTGTGGGATATAACGTTGAAGCCCAATGAAGGATTTTATTGCGGTATGAAATGGCATGGTGAGTTGAGTTTGCAGGAGGTCAAAAAATACTTCAAGTCCTTGTAGGGATTGCTACTTTTCAGGGATATGAGTTGATAACAGACTTTCTGTATGTTCTTCCTCTCGCAAAAACTCATCTCAAAACTCATTGTATTGCTGTTGTTCCACTTTTGGGTCTAGGTAATCTTTTGGTAATGTGGAAGCCATCAAGTGGCTTCCCTGGGGGTCAGTTGATTTGACATTATTTTGATGCTGTTCTTGTTGTTGGCGTTGTGCTCTAGTGAGAACTCTAACAGGTTCGGATGAGATATGACATGCTGAAAGAATTTTGTTAGGTTGTTTAGGACAATCCTTGAAACTATGTTTACGGACACAGTTGGGACATTCCTCATAGTATTGGTTTTTAACTTTATAGTCAGCCATGAAATCTCCCGTTTCACCACAAATAAAACAGCGGTTGCTCATTGGGCCTGTGGCAATAGCATAACCATCTTGGATGGCTAGCTGTGCTGGATTTTCTGGTGGTGTTGAATACTCATCTCGTTTGCATGAGCATGAGTTGTCGGTTTGATAATGTTGAGAGCTAACAGATGGAAGTGTTGTATCTTGATGATAGGACTGATCGTAGGAGTTTTCAACAAGATGTGTTTGTGTAGACTCTCAAGGATTTCTATGTTTTGGTGGTCCTAGATCTGGTTGTCCTCTTGGAGGTGGTCCTAAGAGCGCCAGTTGTTGTTGAGATTCATGTCTAGGTTGTCTGGGCAACTCTTGTATATGGACTTGGTTGTTTCGTGGTTGGTAGTGCGTGTGTTGGTTTTGTGAAACAAACGGTTGTCGAGGAGGTTGAGTATGTCCTCCTGACTGGTTGTGAGGCTGGTTCCTCGGGTTATAATAGCAATAAAGAGAGGTATGTCCCATAAAGTCGTAGATGTTTCATTTGATCAAGGAAGTATCTGGGACTGGTTGGTATGAAGTGCACTCATTGCCAGTGTGTGCACCTCGATAGTGAGGGCACCACATGTTCTCTCATCTATGGTGGATTTGGCTAGTGGGTAACTGACCCAACATCAAACTCTGGATAGACTTAAGAGTGTTTTGAAACTCTTTCGTGAGTTTCTCCATTTGTTGTTGGTGTTGCTGGTTAAGCAACTCCATCTGTGTTTTCCACAACTGTTCTCGAGTTTCGTTGTTTGGTCGAGCTTCTTGGACAGCACGATGTGCTCTCCGTTCACATGGTTCATCGACATCAGAGCCCTCATCTTCCTCTCGAATGGCATCAGACATGGCTTGTTTCAATGATGTATATTCATCATTAGAATGAAGTTCACATCTTATCCATCGTGGGAGTCCAACGAGGAACCAAATTATGAGCATAGACTCAGCTTGTTTGGTGGATGGGAAGACCATCTCTGGTGGATAGTTCTCCATAGAATTCGGATCGTAAGGACGATCCATAACAACTTGTACAATACCGTAGGATTGTGAAATAGGCTCTTGGACTGTTGTTATGGTGGATACGGGTGTTGGAATGCGGTTGATGCGAGTGCAATGCCAGTGGTGGTTGATACGGTTGAATGTGGTGGAACGAGTGAATGCGGTTGCTACGGGTCCACGGTTGATGCAAGTGCAAATTGACCAGTTGGCGGTTGATACGTATGAATGCAGTGGAACGATTGAATGCGGTTGCTACGGGTCCACGGTTGATGCGAGTGCAAATCGACCAGTTGGCGGTTGATACGTATGAATGCGGTGGAACGATTGAATGTGGGTGTTATTGTTGATTGTGGTGTGAAGACGCTCAGGTTGGAGGTGACTAAGGCCACTATGGCTGAACGATGGATGTGGTTGAATGTGTGTGAGCGTTGTTGCTATTTCTACGGTGTGAGAATGGAGATGATTGGATTGCAGTGGGTGGGGATGGTTTGCAGTCCGTACAGTTTGTGATGGATTACGGTCCGTACAGTTTGCGATGGATTGCGGTCCCTATGGGTTGCGATGGTTTGTGGGCAATTGCGGTGTATTGTGGTCTGAACGGTTTGCGAAGGATGAGTGTGGTTTGTGGTGGTCACGATCCGTACGGTACGGTAGATTACAGTGCCTATGGGTTATGATGGATGACTATTCCTATGGGTAAAAACGGGTGGTGCGATAGTTGCGATACGGTTGCTATCGTTGGAAGATATAAGGTATGTGATTGCGGTTCCGACGGTGCAATTGTGGAAGTTGTGTGTTTGCGGTTGTTATGATAGCTGTGGTGCTGTTGTTGACGATGGCTGCGGTGCAAAGAGTGAAGCAATGGGGGTTTTGTTGGATGTATTCCCTACGGCTCAATGCAGTTCTCACGGTGCAGAGTGGTCACTATGTTGCAATGTGATTGTTATGGTTGGAAGGTGTTTGCAATGATTGTAGTGTGTTTGATTATGGTCTGAATGGTTCAAGGGTCGGTTGAGATCTGAGATCATTCGTCGGTCGAGAACTGACGCGAGGGTGTCAGTTGAGAACTGACGCGAGGTTGTCGATCGAGTTCTGACACGAGGTCGTTTGTCGAGAACTGACGCGAGGTCGTCAATTGAGTTCTGACACGAGGTCATCGGTTGAGTTCTGACGTGAGGACGTCGGTTGAGATTTGATGCAAAGCGCCGGTCGAGATCTGATACGAGGTCATCGGTTGAGATGTGACATGAAGCGCCGGTCGAGATTGGAACGGAAACTATCGGTCTAGATTTGACACGAAGTGTCGGTCAAGATGTGAGCAAATGCGTCGGTTGAGATGTAACTGAAGCTGTCGGTCAAGATCTGACGCGAGGTCGTCAGTCGAGATCTAACTCAAAGCGTCGGTCGAGACGTGAGCAAATGCGACGGTTGAGATTGTAACGGAAGCTGTCGTTCGAGATATGACGCGAGGTCGTTGGTCGAGATCTGACTCAAAAGTGTTGGTCAAGACGTGAGCAAATGCGTCGGTTGAGATTGTAACGGAAGCTGTCGGTCGAGATCTGACGTGAGGTCATCGGTCAAGATCTAACTCAAAGTGTTGGTCGAGATGTGAGCAAATGCATCGGTTGAGATTGTAATGGAAGCTGTCGGTCGCGATCTGACGTGAGGTCATCGGTCGAGATTTGACTCAAAGCATCGGTCAAGACGTGAGCAAATGCGTCGATTGAGATTGTAACGGAAGCTGTCGGTCGAGATATGACGTGAGGTTGTCGGTCGAGATCTGACTCAAAAGCGTTGGTCAAGACGTGAGCAAATGCGTCAGTTGAGATGTAACTCAAGACATGGCAGGATTGTTCTGTAGTGGCTCAGTCGAGAGTTGATGTGTAGCAGTCCGGTCCAGACAAGAGTCGTGGCTCAACTTGGGAACGAGTGTGAAGCATCGGTTGAGAACTAAGCTTCGCGTTAGTCAGGACGAAAGTGGTGAGCTCTGTAATGGAGGTGTGGAAGTCCTGAGAGCAATGGTTTTGCTGCACAGATCGGAATGGTTTGGGGTGGTTTAATGTCTGTGTAGCTGCGGAATGGCTCCAAATGTTCACAGATTCTCTAAATCTGTGAACACGGTTCTTTGTGTTTCTTTACTTTTTCGTTCTTTCTTCTGTAGTTACAGTTCTTACGGATCTTCTTCTTATTAGAACAGCTACTAAACAGAAGTGTTACTCAAGTTGCAGTGTGTATTTCCCAGCCTGTCAGTGGGAGTCACGGATCCAATACTCAGCTACATGCATTAACCAGCCATGTAACCAGACATAGCTCAAGAAGATCAACGTTCTGAAACAGTGAGCAATCCCCTACCACTATCTACTAAATTAGAAAGCGATCAAGAACAAGATTAACTACTGAAACAAGGACCAAGAAACAAGTAACTAGATTCCTAGCAACATTTTAACAGTCTAAGAATCAAGAAACACTCATTTCTTGATGCCTAGATTGCTCAAGAACAATCAAGAACTGGAATGTAAGAAAGTATGCAAGATCTACACCACTATTCCAGTCTGTTTAGTTTACTTGAGTGCTGATTCCTACCTTATTCCACAAACAAGAAATGAATCCTAATTCACAACTAAGAAAGAAACAAGAAAGAAAGAAACTAGTTAATCCACAATGCAAGGAAATCAAGCATGCTCATAGAAACTTCACTCAAGAACATTGCCATGAACAAGGAGCTTAGCAATTATCAGGAAATCGTGGAGGATCTTCTTTATTTGCTCAAGAGAACTTGACAATACATTCAAAGCTCCCTCAAAGAGAGGGGAGCCCTTAAATAAGCAAGAAGGCTGCCCATGTGGAGCCCAAGTGGTAATTTCACCAAATTAGAAATTACATGTGGAATTTGCCCTTCCACTAAAGGTCCGACATCAAAAGGTGGCTCACTCTAACTAATTTAAGGGGGGTCTACATTTATTTACAAAGCCTAGGAAATATGACTAGCTCCTACATGGTCGTTCCTTCTCTGAGATACACCATGTAAGCTCACATAGATATTTCACTATCATCCTAGCTAGTAATTTCTCGGCTCTCATGCTCGACTCTCAGCTTCTTCTGCTCTCCTCCTTCTGAGACCTCCTCGGTCATGGGTGAGAGGTATTCTGTGTTTTCGGCTTGGCTCGGCATCTAGGGATTCTCTGGAATCTGTTAACATGGATGAATGCCAACGGACACTAGCCAACTGGCAATTGCATTTGACGACCTAATTGCTTAGTATATATAGCTGTTCATATTCATACTTTTTCTCAATCATTAAGTGAAGAAGTTATGAAGCGACGCATCAACATTGCGAATTTTGAAGGGGCTGAGTGTTATTACATGTCATTTCCTGCACTCTTATCAAGCAGATCATTAACAATAAAAAAGTATTGTAGTTAGCTCTCTATCAAGCTTTCGAGCTTGAACTCTCTTGAGCATTCTAGATCAGTCTTTTAGAGATTTATATTAGAGTTGCTATTGCGCTACTGCTTATCAGCAAAGCTGCTTATTATCAGACTTATTCTTAGTTACTTAGAGACAGCTTAGAGTGTGCGGTTTCTATCAGCTATTGTTTTGCACTCATTAGCATCTGATTTTGTTTTTCTGAATCAATACTATCTTCTTATTGCATTCAGTATATGTCAAAATGCATGCATCTCTGTATTGCTTTTGTAACTGATAGAAATTGTCTGAGAATTCAATACTTTATGTTCACTTAGTATCTAGGATTTTCAAAGTTAGTTGCTAAAGATCGAACATGATTTTCATCACTACTGCTTTGTTCAATTTTTGATAGGCATAGTCATGCATTGGAAGTAGGAGCTTCTGCTGCAATTTATTCATCCTATTTTTGACATGGTATTAGAGCGTACCTATATGGTATCAGAACATTCTTCCATAGTATCAGTGCTAGATCACTACTTCTTTATCTGAATCATCACGGTATCAAACTTGTGATTTTTATCAGGGCCTAATACTATTTGGATATAAGAGCGAAAGCTCTAATACCTGATATGTTTCACAATATCAAATTGATATCAAACTCTTCAGTTCGTTCGACCTTTCAATATCAGAGAATTGATTTCCTGTTGTTGGCATTACTACATCTTAGGTGAAGGTATTATAAGATTGCGATTTCAGCATGATCAATTCAAATTACTATCAAAGGTCTTATATGTTTCTAAATTCTCTACAAATCTGTTATCAGTAAGTAGAATTACAGATCTAGGTCATAAGGTAGAATTCAAATCTGGTCAATGCAAAATTATTGATAGGAGTAATAAGATCCTTTCACTTGGCAAGAGGCAGAGTTATTTATATAGATTGGCACATTGTTATTCTGAGTCTAGTCAAGTCTTGAAAACCTTTGTTCTAGATAATAAAGCATTCTTATGGCATCATCGCTTAGGACACTTAAATTATACATATGTTTTGAACATGTCTAGACAATCCATGGTTATTGATCTTGACTATCCTTCTGGTAAGGTCGATCTCCCTATCTATCATAGCTGCATCCTTGGAAAGCAGACTAGGATTCCTTTTAGATCAAACCATAGGCATGTAGCAAAGATTTGTTAGATGTTGTTCATACAGATATACGTGGACCTATGCAAACTCCCTCATTGCTAGATGCATAGTATTTCATTACTTTTATTGACGAATTCTCCAGAAGAACAGTTGTTTATTTCATTAAATAGAAATCAGAGGCTTTTGTCAAATTTAGACAATTCAAAGAGCATGTTGAGAATCAAACTGGCAAACGAATCAAAGCACTGAGGTCAGATGTGAGTTTTATTACATGACGCTTCCTGCGCTCTTATCAAGCTAATCATTCACAATCAGAAAGTATTGTAGTTAGCTCTCTATCAAGCTTTCAAGCTTGAACTCTCTTGAGCATTCTAGCTCATTCTTTTAGAGATTTATTTTAGAGTTGCTATTGTGCTATCGCTTATCAGCAAAGCTGTTTATTAGCAAACTTATTCTCAATTACTCAGAGACAACTTAGAGGTGCGATTTCTATCCGCTATTGTTTTGCGCTCATTAGCATCTGATTTTGTTTTTCTGAATCAATACTATCTTCTTATTGCGTTCAGTATATGTCAGAATGCATGCATCTCTGTATTGTTTTTGTAACTGATAGAAATTGTCTGAGAATTCAAAATTTTATGTTTGGCTACGTAATCAATTAGTATCTAGAATTTTCAAAGTTAGTTGCTAAAGATTGAATGTGATTTTCATTACTACTGCTTTGTTCAATTTTTGATAGGCATAGTCATGTATTGAAAATAGGAGTTTCTGCTGCAATTTATCCATCCTATTTCTGACATATAGTCACGAAGGAGATTTTTGTTGTATCTCCATTTTTTGAGCATCTGTTGCATAAAGAGAGGAAATCCAGAAGGCTCTTCAGGCGCACAAGCAAGGAGGCATCAATGTTCATCATCCCATACTGTGCAAAGTAAGATAAATTTTTTTTGTAAGATTTGTTTTTTGGAAACTCTTATAGATTCTAGTAATTCATTGCTTGTCATTTGTTGGCAGCAACATTGGAGCATGCACGTAATATCTTTAAAAGTGGATTCTACTGGAAGTTGCACACCTATGTGCATGACAATGAATCCTTGAATGCCACCCATTCCATTGTTAACTCCATGTACAAGAGGATGGTGGAGCTATTGCCTAGGCCAGATGGGCTAATTGTAAATACTAACATAGAGATTGTTGATGCAAAAGTAAAAGGATCCATTCACGGTTTTTATTTACATGATGACATGGAGCTTAAAATTATATTGAATTATCATTGGATCTGTTAATCCATTATATGTGGGTAGATCCAATCGGGGTGCTCTTCTAACAATAATTGGATTGACCTCCTGAGGAGCACCTCTAGGAGCAGCTCCAGGGGCAACCATCTTTACAAATTTAGATCAAATTGATAATGAGATTGGATATAGATTTTTCCAAAAAAACTATCTCAGATTAGATCTACTAGCTCTATTCCACTTTTCAAAAATCAGATTCTATATGATGAAAAACTACCCAAAATTCGATCAATCGATACTTCTCAAAAATGATAAATCTCTCAGAGTCCAATTTAGAATATATCAGATTTGATCCAAATTTTGACAGAGCCTTGATCTGGAAAATCAGAAACTAAAAATAGGACTGGCGAAGGTTGTCTCGGCAAAGGTTCAACAGTGCTATTTTGGGATAAAAATTCTCTAAACACTTTTCTGGCAATTTCTTGGGAAATAACGTTCGTCGACTTCTCAGATGGAAGATCTGACACAGATAAAACTATGGTCAACCGGACGAAGGTTTCTGACACAAGAAAATACAGTTTTTGTAATCTGGCGAGGGTAAAAATCAGATTTTTTTTGTGATCTGATCAAAATGAATCTTCGCCAAACTCAAAAATAGTATTTTTCTATAAATAGAATGCTCTAAAAACTCAGCGAAGGTTTTGGCGAAGGATCAAGAACTGGTAATTTTGCAAAAAAGTGACTTTTTTGGCAAAAATATGACTATGACAACTGATCCTCTGAAAACCTTTCTATTTTTGGTATTATTCTTCGTCGACCTGACAGCAGATAGATCTGAATCACATCTAAGCACAGTGGATCGGGCGAAGGTTCTTTTTCTGTATTTCTTAGGGTTTTGATAAATTTTGGTATTTTTTTGGTGGTTTTTCTGATGTTTCTGGAAATCTACTAGGAATTAATCTTTGCCCTTCAAACTGAAGGTTCTGTAAACAAAATCGAAGGTGTCTGAAACTCGGCGAAGGTATCCTGAAAGAGGGTAAAAAGTTCTGAACTCTGATGCCTCTTTTTGCCTCTTTTTGACCAAACTTGGCAGATTTGACCGGTTTTTGTTATTTTTTCTGATATCTCAGATCCAAATGGATCTTAAGATTGGTGATCTGAATAGCTTTCCCTGTTTAATAATCAGATTAGATTTCAAACAAGCAAATCCACTCAAATCTAGCAAAATCAATCCCAAACTAACCCTACAATGCAGATTTAACACTATTCATGCCACGACAAGATGCCTAATGCAAGCTAACCATCAACCAAACATGCTGCAAACTGAAAAATTGGCGTAGCTCCCTAGCATCGGCGCTAAAATTGTAGTGGGTTTCTTTCCTTGCCTAACCTGAATCCAAGATCTAGTCAATCTAGCATCAAAGAGACGGAGTTAGTTGTCACGCGGAGGTTCGTTCCCATGAGAGCGATAGTATAGTTCAAATTTCAACATGAATGGAGGATCTAACACTAACATCCATTAACACTACATCCATTAACCCTACTTCCATTAACCCTAAATCCACAACAATGATAGAAACTTACTCTTTTCTCTCTCCTTTTCTCTCTCACAAAAAGCATAAGAAATAGCAATCCCAATAATGATCAAATCCAACAATTAGCAAATACAAAGGAAGCATGAGAAATGGAGGAAAAAAAAAGAAGAGCAAGTACATTCATTAATCCATTTCTAAAGAGAACCAATCTGCTTTATTGAAATGAGGAAATGAACATCAGGAGCAACTCGAGTTGGTCCCTTTTTATAGTAGAGAGGAGGACCCTGGCCTCTGAATCCTATTGGTCCAGTCTTGCCTCTCTTTTTATTCAAATTTAAAAAAGTGTGGGAACCATCAAAATTGGAGGGAAACCCAACTTTATTCACTAACTTGACATTTAGGCCCTGCGACATTAAAAGTCTCGCAAAAAGGCCTAAAGTCCTTTTATTAACATTCTAATTAATCAAATAACTATGTGATCATTGGGTTGGACTTACACACGCAGGGTGCCAAATCCCTCTCACTTATTAACTAGGGTTAGGATTGCCTTGGGATCCGCAAACCCTCCAACAGTTTCATTGGTTATGCTTCTTCATACAAGACTTATAAGCTGTATGATCTCGTTGAATGAAAGATATTCTTCAGTAGAGATGTTATCTTTGTCGAGCATCAGTTTTAAAACCTCAAAAGGCAAGGGTAAGGCTTCGACAGTCCGAACTATCAAACTCTCATGATTTCGATACGACGTACGTCAACAAGAGACAACTTATCAATAGCAGTTCAGAAGAGGACGTTGCACTTTTGTTGCAATGCAAGGTATAACAAAGTTGGAATGTCTGGCGGGAGAGTTATTCAGGACCGTAAAATCAGTTTTGACACTTTAATGAAGAAAATGGTGGAGCCTCACAAAAGAGAATTTGTGCATATAAAAACAATTTACAAAAAAAAATGCAAACGGATTTCACGCTGAAGAATGATGCCCTTCTCGGGCGTTCCACCTGAGGGTGGGCACCTTTCCTAGGCAGATCGCCCTCCGAAGGCCAAAAGTTGTACGAACAAAAATTTAGCTTTTTTTACACTCACCTTCCACCCAAAAGGTGCATATAAAAACAATTTACAATTTAAAAAAATTTAAACAGATTTCACACCAAAGAAGGATGCCCTTCTCGGGCATTCCACGTGAGGGTGAACACCTTTCGTAAGCGAAACCCCCCCCCCCCCCCCCCCCCGCCTCCAAAAAAAAAAAGTTTGGCCATTTGAGTTATTGTGTGGTGTTGGAGTTCTTTTCTGAGGAGGACAAAGGGGAAACGAAGGGCTAAAGTGGCTGATAAGATAAAAGAAACTATCGCGGGCAATCTACACGAAGAGCCTAGAATGATTAGGCAATCTACGCCTGTGTATTTGCATCAGAGCAGCATCGATGTCTCTGAATGCTGATCGATAGCAATCTTCACATAAAAGACTAGCTTGATCATCAAGTAGCTATGAATCTGTTGTTATTGTGGCTTGGTTCTCAAAGCTGGTGAGTTTCTGTTATTTTAGCAGTGGCTTTGGCCGAAGGCATGGATAATAATCGATCAATCAGTCATGATTATGCGGGAAAAGAGTAAGAAAGAAAGATGCATATGCGGGCAAAGAAGGGATTGGTTTGACTGAGGCTCCTTATTCTCTATACGAGGATCGGAAGAGGTGGATTGGGTTTCATGGAAGAAGCAGAGAAAGGAATGGATTTGAAAAAGGAAATAGATGAAGTTATGGGCGGCAAAGATCGGCGAGTAGAGTCGCTTGGATGGCTCACAGAATCGTCGCTTATGCCCAAGAAGCAGAAGGCAATCGTCGGTGTGGGAGCGTCGTCCATTGTGGAGCTTAGGGCTGAATTGTATCGCACGCAGGAAGATGTGAAGCGTTTGAAGCAGGGTGATCCGGAAGTTGAGAAGCACCGGGCAAGAAAGAAGACTGATATTTTTGCCAAGAAAAATACGGGTGTGGACGACCGTGCTCACAGGTAGTAACTCTATACCACACTTTCTTTCTTTTATTGCTGCCCTATTGCCATTCCTCTCGTCTTAAATAATTTTGTACTGTTGCTTCATCATAGAGACAAGCTGCAATTGAAGGCTGTGAATGATGGCTCAGCCAGTTACGCGGCTCTTGAAAAGAAGTCAGAACTCTATGACAAGCTCGTGCGTGGCGAGCTTCCGGACGAGGAAGAAAGTGAAAAATATAGTGTGGATTTTTTACGCAAGGGTTTGGTTGCAGATGAAAGTCCTGACCGGGAAAGACCAAGCAAATTATCCTCAGAAACCGACGAACATCCTTCTACTACAAGCAATGAAGCACAAGCAAGTGACTTCGGCATGCAAAGGAGCAGGGAAGGTTTAGGATCCAATCAAAGTTATAAGGAGTTGATTAGGTAAGATATGGTTGTTGTTACTATGATGAATGTTTAGATGATGTCCTGCAACATAAGATAAAATGCCTTGTCCTTGACAGAATGTAGTTTAAATGTATGGTCCATAGACGCAGCCCGTGAAAATACTATCCGGATCACATTCCGAAATTTCTCATTAGGTATTCCCAAGACGCAAAAAAATATTGATTTTTCTTTTTGTGGGCAATATGGGTATCAGATTAAAGGGGTATTTTAAGAGGGGTAAACTTACCCAGCTTGCCAGGAGTTTTAGGAACAGTCCGGTTCAGTTTTGGGCGGTCAAGTGAACCAATGGCAATAGAAAACCATATTGAACACCTCTCTCTCTCTCTCTCTCTCTCTCTCTCTCTCTCTCTCTCTCTCTCTCACAAATAAAATTGTACAGCCCTATTGAACCACAACATACCAACAAATGGCTCATGTTGATAGGTGGGTACTCTCACTAGGCCCAATGTTCAACTTTTTGTGAGCAAACCAGCATATGTAGGCCGTGGCTCATGTAGGCCAAACTTGCTACTCTCAAACCGTGTGTGATTTACATGTACTTTATATATAGTAGCTCGTTGTAAAGACTACCTCCAGCTAGTGTCTGAACCAACCAACAATAATCAGTCCTAAATCATGTTTTTTAATCGATGTATTTGTATCGTTGTTCAAAATGCAGATGTATAGATTTTGAAGCAAAAGAGGAAGTTCTAGAAAAGTTGTCATTGCTGTAATTTTCTAAAATTTATGTGCTTAGTCATTGATTGTCAGTATGTCCATGTGAAAGTAAATCATGTGAGATGATCAGTTTTATGCCTCAAGTGAAACCAGCTTAGCTAACAAACTAAACTATCAAAAACTTATCCATTTTTCCTTTCAAAAATACCGGTGTCAGATTTTTAACAAGCTGTATCCACCCTATTGGAAAGTTATTTCTTGTTTGAAGCAAATTATCAACTTAAGTTTAATGCAGGGAAGTCAATCAAGAAACAAAAGAGGCGAGAGAGAAGGCTTTGCTTCTGAAGCAACGGCGGCAGATGATTGCAGAGAAAAGCAAAGAAAAATTACGTCAAGCTTTTTTGAAGAAGCAAATTGAAAAGTTAAAGTCTGCAGCTGAAAAGGAGAAACAAGCTCATTTAGTATAGTGTGCTGAAACTTCATACAAAGTTTCAGACAGCAGCCAAGCAAATTACACTTTTTGAGTGGGATCCGAGCACCAAATGTCATGTGACATGTCTAGACTGTTAAGTGGATTTATTGCTGGCTCACTATGGGTTTAGTTATGCTGGGTCCTCCCCAATTTTGAAGTTGATGGTTGTTTTCCCCAACCTTTGGATATGAACTGTAAACTTCAAAAGGCACCGTATGTTGTGGCATGCTTGTTCACTACAAGTTGGGAATTCTGGAGATAGGAAAGCTACATTTCCTAATCTGTATCAAGAGCAAAAGTGTTGAGCACATCTTGGTCAAGCAAGTCATGGATGACCATGTCAGCTTCAACATAAGTGCTCTTCTGATTTTGCATCCAATAAGTGAATGGTCTATCCATTTGATTTTTGTTCAATGTACCATTAATTCTGAGAGAAATCCTTGACATGTGTTTTTTAGCTTCAAGGTTTCATATTGGATGATGTCTTGGATTTGCCAAAAATTGTCCCTGCTGATTATGTGCATATTGGGTCTTCTTCCTTCCTTGAATTAAAGCTATGTATCTGTAATTTGACTGCTTCAAGGCACCTGAATTCATTCTACTGAAATGAAACTTTTGCAATGTCTCTTATGAGGCAAAGAAGAAACTTGATGTAAACATATAAAGGCTTTAACCAGAGCTTCATCATTTCTGGAAGTCGGAAGTTGTCTTTTTTACTTTCATGGCTTGCATAATGGTTATGCTCAAAATTATTAAGGAAAAGAAGATTTCCCATGCAACAAAACGCTTTACGTTTTATGTATTCACCTACATGAAAAGCAGCAGTTCTGACCTTTGGAATGGTTGTGGGTATGTCTGATTTGGTGTGCATGACCCATGAATCCTAAGTCAGGTTTTACTTGTATTAACAATTAGATTGATTTCTTTTATGTTGTTTTTTGAAGATTAGTCGTTACTGCAGTGTCCCATTATCAGGTTAATATGATGTGCTCATGGTATGTTGGGCAAATGCCATGTAAAAGAATTAGAGAAGAATGTGGTGTGGCTATATAGAATTGTTTTATAAATGAAAGAAACTTTTAAGATTGTCTTGAGAGGCCTTTCACAATGTGTGTTCAGGGCTCTTATGGCTTTTTGCATGGAGATCCAAAGAAAGATATAGATTACTAGCAAGTATAAAAGTATAACACAACTTGAAGGAGAATGTATACATCTTAAAGAAACGTCACAACACCAAGCTCTAACAAATGCACAAGGCAAAAACTAAAGTGCTAGTACATTTGGTCTCTCTTACCAAGACACATGTGGGAGACTCTCCACCCAATGCACAAGCTCCAAAGAAAGTTACTTGTAAATACAATCAATGCCCTTTACATACCCCCAATGTTATTTCTTATTCATGGGATATCTTCTAAAGTAGTTGTGTCATTTATCTCTCGACCTGTTTTGTGCATTTAGGGCTCAACTCCTTTGAAAGCTACTCTCCTCCTCCACCTCCTTCAAAAGCTTTGTCTCTAGCACCTCAAATAATCTCAATAATTTCACTTATGATGCAACATGATGTTAATAATTTGGGGGCCATAAACAATAATAAGTACATGATATGCAAACATTGCAATAATCATTGCTCCCAACGTTATAAATAATTGTTTGGATATTTGACGAGCAAGAGGGATGATAATAATTTGTCCACCTATTTACTCAATTGAGAAGTACATAGTTTTGGTTGTATATTAAGGAGCAAGGAAGAATATGTTCTACGTTTTTGGAAAAGGGGAATGAAAACTCTCATCTTCTACACTACATAACCAAGTTGACAATACGAGTCAAGTGACATACTTTATTGATCATCAAATCTTGTGTTGAGCAATCTCTCGAAATGCCAATGTTGACGAAAAAGTATCAAATAAACTAGCTCTCTTAGACATAGTGATGCAACTTTGTTAAGTGTATAGTGCATTTAAACTAAATCCAAATCTAACATCAACTTTAATCAATCTAATATTGTTGTTATTTCTCGTATGTTGGCATGAGTATTGTGTCATGAGATTATTATTTCTAAAAGTTCATAGTAGACATTTGTTAGCTATGCAATATGAAATAATGAATTGCAATACTAGAATAAATACTCAGAGATGTAACAATTCTTCAATTGCTTACCTCTACGCAGGAATACTAATTCAAAATCCAAAGACACAGTAAGCTATAAGTCTTCCAAATGGGTTGATCTCCAAATAAAGGCATCACCTTCATGTAATCCCAACCTGGCACCCAAGCAAGCCATCCAACTCAGCCGACAGGTTAGAGCCCAATCCCCAAGAGCTTAACCCATTCACGTTCATGCAAGGAACACTTAGAACCACAAGCCGGGACAGATATGAAGACAACCAGTTCCTGGACCGAATGGTCCCGATAGCATACCGCTGGCGTTCCGGACCAAATGGTCCCGACCGCATATCACTAGGGGATACGACCCTCAACTATGTGCCAGATCAAAAAGATTTGCTTTTACCAAACATTGAAACCCAGAAGGTAATCAGAGTCAGTTTGAGAAAAATCCCACTTTATTAATAAATCTGAGAAGGCCATTCCAAGTGTGTGACCGACCCTAGTCTCCGAGGTGTTGGCATGCCAAGGTGGGCACTAGGACAACATTCCAGCAAGGGGAGCTGAGGCTTGGTTGGAGCTCGCCCTGAGTCACAACCTACATCCCCCTATAATTTTGGTGGGATTCACCACCTCCCCTCATACCAAGTGTTATGCCCAAGCTGGTAACGCACTTTTTCTCTCTCAGCTGTTTTGTGGCAATCTACAGGTGCAATCTTGACCTGGTTGTAACCACTAAATCCATCCAGAAAACTATAAGCTTATGCTCCAGCAAGGCGGTCCAAAATGCTTTCAGTAAAAGGTAACGAAAAGTGATCCTTCCGCGTCACTTTGTTCAAGGACTTGAGATTCACGCAAATTCTCAATTTCCCATTCTTCTTAGAAACAATGACAATCGATGAAACCCATTCTATATGCTCGATCTCATAAATGAAATCGACGTCAAGCAGTCTCTGAAGCTCTTTTTTTATCAGATCTGCAACATAAGGATTACAGCGATAGAACTTTGTAACCTTTGGAACTACATCAGGTATTAAAGGTATGGTGTGTTCAATAACTGACGTCAGAATACCCTTGAGATCTTGATAAGTCCATGCAAAGCAATCTTGATACTTAATAAGTAACGTTCAGAGCACTTGAAAGTATTCAGGATTAAGTTGTGATCCAACTTGTACAATCTTTTCTGGTTCTCATGGTTCAGTAAGATTCATAGGATGTGTCCTAGCTGGGGGCCATCGATAACATCTTTCGATTCTAACACCTGTTCTTCGGGTTCACGATGTGCTTTGGGTAACATGATAACCACATCATCCAGTGTATAGCATTTAAAATATTCAGAAATATCATGCTAGACTACATCTGCTTGTTCTTTGTCGAAAGGACTTGTCTTGGATCTTCGCTTAGCCTTCTTAGCAGGAATTGATTGTGGAGGTGATGACTTCTGAGAAAATAAACTCTTCTTCGAAGGTGAAGTCTTCCTAGACGATGATGTCTTGCTAGAACTCTGACTTGTAGAATCATCCTTGAATTTTCCTTTGCCTTTATCCAGTAAGGGTGGCACATTCTTTGAATCAATCTTTTGAGGAGGATTTTCCCATTTCATGACCGTATTATAATGTTTCTTGGCTTGTTTCTAGAGAAGGAAGGATCCATCTGCCCTGAAGTTAAATATTCGATAATTTCCTTAGCCCATACAGGTATAGAGTCAACTTGGAAAAGGATTGCATCTGGTAAATCATCGTTGACGCCTTGATCAGGGATAGGAAGGTTAGGGATTCAGGATAGATGGTCTGCTAAAAAATGCTGAACTCCCTTACGAACCACGATCCTAAACTCAAATTCTCTCAATAATATGATCCATCTAGTAATACAGCCGATGGTGCAGGTCTTGTTGATGAGATACAACAGTGCTTGATGATCAGTGAAGAACGCAAAGACTTTTCCTAGAAGATAATAGCGAAACTTCTGAACCGCATATACCATTGCCAATCAATGGTACACTTGGTTTATTCTGAGCTACTAGTCTTTGCTTGATTGCTATCAAATTTACAGGAGCTGTAGCCGGTGGTGGCTTCGGTTTTATTGGACATTCCTTATAGCAATGCCCATAACCACAGTCACGACAAAATGGTACAAATTTTTTTTTATTTGGACATTCTACAACTCTGTGATTTTCTCCACATGCAAAGCATCCAAGTGGTGCTTTGGTCCAGTTTCTAGATGCTTGGTTGTTGCGCATCAACATAGCATATTGTTCAGAAGATCCACCTTCTTGATCGATATCATTACCATAGTTCCATTGCTTAGCACTTATGTAAGGTTTTGGTTCCATCAAATTGGCAGGAGGAGTGGGGTGCTTTGGTGGGGCAGGTAAGGCTAACCGTTCCGAATATCCAAGAGCAGATTGACGAGGTCTAGCTGTTAGATTTCCTCCATAATGTGGTTCTCGATATCCCATCTGGGCATACCGTTGCTGAATTATCCGAGGATTGAAGTTGCAAAAAGCAGCCTCATGATAAGGCGAATAACACAAATGGCATATACTGATTTCCATTCATTTTTTCAATTGAGGATACTCATTCACTGTGTGTTTTCCTGTACAAATAGAACATCAGACATTTTCCCTGGTAGAAAAAGTCTTTGCAAACTTCTCAAGTTCCTTGTTCGCTTGTCCACGGAAATCTTTTAATGCTTTGATCTTCTCATCAAATTGCGACTGTAACTTTTTCATCTGTTTCTGCTGGTTCTTTTCGAGTTTCTCGAACTCATTGAGCATCATTTCTGTAGTAGCATTGACATTTGTTGATGCAATAGTGGTGGATGTCATAGTGGTCTACCCTGCTGTATAAGGCAACATACTGATATTCGGCTCATCGTCTAAATCTTCATCCTCCTCCCGAATTGCATCATCCATAGCATTTTGCAAAAGTGTGTACTCATTATGGCGTTTCAGCTCATGTCTGATCCTTTTAGATAAACTTGACAAAAATCACATAATCATGGCATTTTTGTTAATCAGCTCAGGTTCGCACTCAGATCTGAGGCGTTTTACCCGTTCAATGTAATCTCGAACCATTTCCCACTTTCTCATTTTAATTTTACTTAAAAGTAGTAAAGGGTCTTCCATAAACTCAGTTCGTTAAGCGACAAGTCTCTCTTCCCGCTTCGTCTGCAGGTGTTGGTCTTTCTTGCACAACTTCTATTGCTCCAACTGCTTTTATGGGAAGTTGGGCCCTTGTTGCCTCTACACTTATCTCTCGGTTTCAGCAGGACAACAAGCCCATTCTTCTCGATTCAATAGCTCATGGGAAACATGCATTCTTCCTTTCCAACAACATCTTCGTGCGGCCAAGGATCTCATTCCTCCACCTGTGCGAGCCTTTGAGTCTTTGCTTAGCCATCAGCGTGTTCATTTTCAGAAGTATCTTTTGGAGCGCTTCCACTCTCATGTTTTCACTCAGCTTCTTATTGATTCACCTTCCGATGAGACTCGGGCTCGCCTTTTGTCTTGTGCAGGCCCGGGTGCTGGTGCTTGGCTTGTTGCACGCCCTTCATACTTGCGCCTTTCTTCAGAGTTGTTTTTCACCGCTCTTCGGGTTAGGTTGGGTCTCCCTCATCAAGTGCTGGCAGGTTTGACAAAATGTTCCTGTGGTCACCATGTTGATCCTATTGGCACTCATCTCATGCGTTGTCCTTCTGGCGGAGAGCGTATTGCGACTCATGATTCCATTCGTGACGTATTGGCATCTATTGCTCATAAGTGCGGCTTTCATGTTGTTCGGGAGCAGACCCACATCTTGCCTGTGTCTGATTCACAGTCGCCTCGGCGTCGAGTTGATCTTGTTCTTTCGCACCAGGGGATTCGCACGCTTGGGGATGTTGTTGTTGCTGATCCTTCGCGGCCTGACCTCCTTCGTCGTGCTTCAACTACTCAGGGTGCCGCTGCTTCTCATGCAGCTCTAGATAAAGAGCAAGATTATTCACATCGCACTCCTGGAGAAGGCTTTATCCCTTTTGCTTTGGAAACATATGGGTGCCTGCATAAGAAATTCGATGATTTTCTATCATCCTGTGCAGGTTTTGTAGCGAAACTCCAAGGTCGTGGTGCCTCACCTTTATCTATCATTACGGCTTATTATCGTCAACGAGTTTCGATGACTTTACAACGCACTCAGACATTTGCAATACTTCGACGTGCCGTAGTTGCAGGAACAGCTGCTTCACAGCTTCTTGCCCTACCTAAACTTCCAACTGTCTTAACTAGCGACTTACACCAAGCAGTAGGCTTTATGTAGATACTCTGCGAGATTGTTGCTTTGTTATACTTGTATAGTATCTCAATTCGCCTTATGGCCTTTACGCTTTTTACATGTATTCCTTTGTACTCTGATGAGTTTTCCCATCTTTTATTAATAAAAACAGGAAGTTCTCTATATTGCATGATATAAGCATTTGATAGAAAAATGAAAATTTGGTGGTGTACAAAGTGACATGGAGAAGGCATGCCAAGATGGTGGTTGAACGACCCATAAAGGGAGCCACATAATCATAAACCCACACCGTTGGATTTCTCCCGATTTCCCCTTGTGCGATTCTCAACCATTGAAAACAGTCCAAGTGGCATCTTGAACACGTGTTGGCATCCAAATGTGTACAAGTACCGAGTACCACTGCTACATTACTGGTGGTTGCATTCATTCATTCATTCCTTTGCTTTCCTTCAACATCATAAAACGTCTAGAAGAGAGGAGAGGAGAGGAAGGAGGAGGGGTGAGGGAGGGAGAGGGCGTCTAGATCTGCATTGCTTGCCTGTGAAGGCATTCCTTCCTGGTTGCAGAATCGAAGAAGGATTGGTTTTACATGATCAATTCGTGTTTTGGTGGCTGAATGTCGAAAATAAACTGATCCATTTGCCAAACAAGAGATTGAAGAAAGAGGTGAAGCCAAAAAAAAAAATGATTCATGCATCTTCTTCAAGATTTGTGAAGGTCTGTGAAGTGGTATGCATAGTGTTGTTCTGGTGGGGAAGTGATAAGTGGCTGAGACAACGGGGGGTTTTGTTGCAGATGGCAGAGAAGAATCTTAACTCTACTTGGAAGGTAAGTAAGCATTACTTATATCAGCTATTATTATGATTATTATGCCTCTTCTATCTGCTTTCAATCTCTGCATTTAGGCTAGTATCTTTAGCCTTGTACCACAAGCTTGATGATGAACTGGCATTGCTGGGGGGTCTGTGCGTTTTTGTAGCTCCCGCTCATTCTTAAGCTGTTCATCTCAGGTGCAGGCACTGCGTAATCGTCCAGTCCAACTTCCAATAATAGTTTTTGAAACCATGCATAAGATTGTTCATAATGTAAAACCTTGCGTTTGTTGCATGTATATGTTGAGGAAATTATACAGCATATAAACCCTCTACTACGAGCCCAGACATTATGACCTAACCATCGACCAAATTTTATCCCAGCTCATAATGAACAAAGTAAAGTAAAGTAGCCATGGTCAAATTAGTCATTTGCTTGATTTTTACGCTGTGGAAGCTCCTGGCCCTGCCCTTTGGCCTGGGATTCCTAAAACGTAATTGTACATGACAAGCAACTGATTATAAGTTGATATATGTGAACCAAATCCTTGAGCAGCGTTATTTTCTGAATGGCTTTCCTCTCCATTATTACTTTTGAAATCTTGAGGTAGACCATGCCAATGTTGTATCCGTATGTGTATGGACACGAGTACATACGTGCAATTGTATGCTTGTGCTTATGCGTATGGCAGGAATGCACACGTTGCAAAAAAAAACTGAGAAGTTGGCCCACGGGCTGTTCACGTTAAATGATAAACGGCTTAGATAGCTTGCCGAGATTCAAACCCCTGACCAAAGGTTTCTCAAGTAATCTAATGGGCCACATCGGATAATCAAGGCAATGTCTTTGTCTATAATAGCATTTGTGAAGCATATAAACATGTCTAAACTACCATCATAGTCAGCTGAACTTGGATCTATGAATAAGGTGGACATGGGTTAATGGCATCTATGTTTTGCTAGTTATGGTATGTTGTATATTTGTACAATGTATGTACTGTATGTGATATTCTGTAAAACTTATATTCTGCAATGTATGGGTACGACAAACTTTGAAAGACTTCAATTACTTGCATGGGCGTACGGGAGTATGACGCATATGGAAGTACAGTGGCAACATTGTCCCACACTAGGGCTTAAAAGGGTTGCAAGTGTGATGAAAACTGATTTGATTGTGTATTTGTAAGTATTTTACTCAATGAGGATAGATATATCTTGGTAAGTGAAAAAGATTTGGATGTCTTTGACAAAGTACAAATTCCCATGTATGTGTGTTAGAGATTCGGCAATTTTATGGATGTGATATTGTGCTGCATCCATAGTCACTGGGGCACAAGCATGAATTACTTTATAGACTTTAGTCATTACTGCACATGATGGGCATTTTGATGAAATAGCATATTTCTTTTAAGTTAAATATCAAGAACATGTAATTGGAGTTTCAAGTGGAAACTTGGATCTTGATTGCTCCTATTACAATCAAAATTTATTGGCAACAATAATTGGAACATAAGAGGCATTTTTGAGTTCAATTTTGAAGATTTGTGCTTGTTGTCCATCATCAGCAAATCAAGAGAGACAATCCATGCAAAGAGATCTACACATCGTTTTGAGAAACTAATTGGAGTTTACAAGTTTGAGATGTACTACAAATTGGTTAATTGCTGCCCTACGAGAAGTCTAGAAGAAGGGCCTTGACATGCAAGTTATATTTGGGGATTTTTAGCAAGAAATTTTGTTGTTGGCTGTCCATCACTTCATGCAAGGGGTTTTTCAGACCAGCTTTTTATTGTTTAGTATTAGTCGTCGTCCAGTTTCCTAGTGATTTTATTGCCTGCAAAATAAAATTTAAACGACATGAAAGTGCTTTGATACCATGTTACGAACTCAATCACATATATTGATAGTATGAAACAGCAAAATCATTCACATAGCATTCTGCAACAAAGAAAGCTGCATAAATTTCAATGGCCATTGATAGCTCAGGTAGATCTCTAGCTAAGATCTCCAAAAAAGTACAACTCCCCTACAAGAAGCTCAAGACTCAAAAATCAAAACTGCTAAATGACTAGCCTTAGTGGATATTTATAGTGGACAAACCCTACCTCCCTTCATATTGATTTGGAGGGAAGTTGAAATTCAAAAGTAGGGCCAAAATAGAAAACCATGTAAAATAGTGTTTCTAGGCTTGTCACATCTAATATAAATTGTGTGTCCACTAGTAATGGTCGAAAGTAGAGAAGTATGGACTATAGTGTGTGTCTCCATATCATAGGGGCAAGTAGAAGAAACGCAAGGGAAAGAAAGAAGAAGACAAGAAAGAAAGTAAGGATAGAGAATTCAAGTCTACACCAAAGCGGGATGGAAATTGCAACTATTGTGGTAAACACAGTCATATCTATATATATATATATATATATATATATATATATATATATATATATATCATAGATCCAGCGGTACCAAGATCCGCGGATCCTGGTACCGCGGATCCAGTGTGGTACCGCGGATCCATACTGATCCGCGGTACCACAATATTTAATATTTTTTAATATTTAATATATTAATATTTTTTTTACCCTAATCCCCCCCCTCACTTTGTCTCTCTCCCTGCCCATCGCGCTGTTGTCCGCGCCCTCTTCCTGCTGTTCGCCCCTCTCTGCTGTCCGCGCACTCCTCGCCATCACACTGTATTTACGTTGCACAGATCGCTTCCGCCCCTGCTACTGCTACTTCGGCCATTGCTGTGGATTTTCCAGCTTTCCACCTCCTATTGCACTCACGATAATCTCTACCTTTTTTCCCCAGTTCCCTCTACAGAAATGGTGCATTCCAACCTTGTCGATCTGTGGGGCGAGGTGGACATTGTCAGGCGGGTTCCCGCAAATCCAACAAGTCCGGTGCAAAGATCGTGCGCTGTCGATATTGCCTGGTTGAGTTCAGTGCCACCCTCACTCGCCTTAAAGGCCACCTACTCGGCGCACGCGCCAAAAATAGTGGCACATTGAATGCTGCCCCCTGTGCCAGCATGTCCGTTCCCGTTAGGCAGCGACTTCTGGACACCTACGGGCCACGTCTTGTGGCAGAGAGAACACCATTTCGGAGGGTGTTCTTCGGTTTTGCACCGCGCCTTACGTGGTTGACCCCGAGTTGCTGCCTGCTTGGCTGGCACGCACGAGGAGAGGGAGTGCATCCTCGTCCAGTCCCTTTGTCTCTCACATCCCTCAGACAGTTCCGCCACACGCACCCCCATCTGCACCCATTCCGGTGGATCCCGTCCCATCTCGTCCGCCAGTTGCCACTACGGTTCTGCCCATATAATCTTGCAAGACATCGTTCATGAGCATCATGAACGTGGCTGGGGCATTGGTTAACCCAAATGGCATAACCAAAAATTCATAATGACCGAAACGGGTTCGGAAGGCCGTCTTCTGGACGTCTTCATCTCGAATCCGTATTTGATGGTATCCACTTTTGAGATCTATCTTACTGAAAATGGTTGCACCTTGCAACGCATCCAGTAGATCATCAATCCTAGGCATCGGATACCTGTGCTTTACAGTGATCTTATTCAATCCCCTATAATCTACACACATCCGGAAACTACCATCCTTTTTCTTAACAAGTAAAATAGGAGAGGCGAAAGGTGAATAACTTGGACGGATGTACCCCAACTTGAGATACTCCTCCTGATCAACGTTTTGACTAGGCGGCAATCCCTCTGGCATATTACTAATTAGCTCGTGTTTGAACTGCGTGTGGATGGACTTCTCCAACTCACTTGCTGGGTCACATCTAGACTGTAATGCAAATACATGTGCACTAGGGGATGCAAAAGTAAATGAAGCTTCTTGTGGTTTATTAGTGAGTGTGCTTATCTGATTATTACCAACATAAGAATCAAAACTGGAATCAACATTCACATAACACAACCACAAATACTGAATCTCCATTCTCTTTATTTGCATATAGGTAACAAGAGGATCCTCAACAGATGGTCTCTCCCCCTTTAAGACATGAGACGTACCCTCATGCCCGAACTTATACACATGTGATTTAAAATCTATAGCGGGCTGCTTACTTGCATGCCACCGCCTACCAAGTACAATATCAAACTTAGCTAGTTTAGTGATTCCAAAATCTAACTTCTCGGTATACGTCTGAATAGACAAAGACGCCCGAGAGATTCTTTCATCCCAAACCTCTATTCCCTTGCCATCTGGCATCTCAACAGTATACCGGTAATCAGATGGAACAGTAGCCAAGTGAAATTTCTTCACCACACGAGAATTAATGATATTATGCGAGGAACCGGTGTCAAATAAGACGAGCACGTCATGACCTTCCAGTTTTCCCCTCATGCGTATCAGTTCACTATCTGGAAATTGATAAGCTTCCCGCGCTTTGGTGGACAAGAAACAAACTGGTGCCTCTGGAACAAGCTTCCGCACCGAAATAGTCATGACACGACGAGTGTCCTCATCATCACTTACCAACAAGTCATTCAGAATTTCCTCATCCTTGCCCTCATCTTGACGTTGCATAGTATGGAGCTTCTTGCCCGTACGTCGAGGACAATCTTTGAAAAGATGCTTGCCAAGACAGAAAAAACATAATCCGTCTTTCTTGGCCTTTTCCTTTTGCTCAGGACTGAGGGAAGACTTGTCGTAATTAGACGAGCCGTAGGAGATCCCGCTTTGCGCTTCAAAGTCTGCTGCATCTGGATAGGATCCTTCTAAGAAAAGCCTTTCTGACCAGCTTGGCCAGACTTTCGCGAACCCTTCTTTTGAGGCCAGCTTGGCGCTCCAGACTCAGCCTTGGTGCGCACATTACCTTCAAAGTTGAGAGCTGTAGCAACTGCCTCTTCTAAGGTCTTGCACCCTTCATTAAGCACCGAAGGTTTGAGCATCCTCAAACGGATGGCCAAACAGAGCGAGTGAATCAGATCTTGGAAGATATGCTTAGGGCATATGTGAGTAGTACGCAAACAGACTGGGTAAAGCATTTACCGCTATTGGAGTTTGCGTACAATGATAAATGACATGCGTCCACTGGATTGAGTCCATTTGAGCTCAATTATGGTTTCAGGCCACTGAGTCCTGCAATCATAGGAATTCCGCATAGGGTACCTAGTGTTGTAGAGTTTTTGGCTCAGATGCAGCAGAAGCTAGAGTTGGCACGAGATAACTTGTCCAAAGCTGTAGCTAGGGCAAAGAGTTATGCTCGTGAGAACCGTACCTGTCGGGAATTTGAGAATGGAGATTGGGTGTATTTACTAGTCCCTTCGCAGTCGGAGGTGCTACGCACAGGAAAGTGCGCCAAGTTATCTCCTAGGTATTGTGGACCATGGTTGATTATTAAGAAGGTGAGCCAAGTAGCTTATAAGCTACAGCTACCTGTTGGATGCAAGGTGCATCCAATATTCCATGTTAGCAAACTGAAGAAATGTTTGCATGATGGCGATAGTCTGGTGGAAGGTCTAGTGTCTCTTGAGGAGAAAGACACCACAGGTTATGGGCCAGACAAAATTCTAGATCGAAGGGAGCGACGATTGCGGAATCGTCTCCTTCAAGAGTATCTAGTAACTTGGAAAGGGCATCCGTTGTCAGATGCTACCTGGGAGACGCGACAGGCGTTGCAGAAGTCTTACCCAGAGTTTGTCATCGAGGACCGATGACTTGCCAGAGGAGGGAAGGATTGCTATCATGACCTTGGCACGGCCGGTCACCTGAGGGCCTGAGGCCAAGTATTGGCAAGGGCCAGTGACCGAGGAGGACATCAGTCCCAAGTTGGGACCGGTGCGTCACGAGCAGTGACCCGGTGTGGCTGCCTGACAAGTTGTTAGAGATGCGGTGTGTCTTGACCGTCGGGACCCTAGCCGTCAGTGACGAGATGCTAGTCGGCAAGTAGTCGGGGTGACCAAGAGGGTCACAGGTCTTTGGCAGGGCACGGGGGTGGTACCCTATGAGTCACTCAGTATTCAAAGGTCACAGGGGCTAGGTATGCCAAGTGGACTGATCACCCACAGGTGGATGCCATGTGCCAGGTGACGGGAATAGCAGGTAGAAGGACTCAAGGAGGGGGTGCCTATGGTTGGGAGGTTCATTCTACACACCGGCTTCTAGGATTCACGAGCTTGGAGAGACTGGCTTGTGACAGTTTGTCAGCCCTAGCTGGAGAGTCCCTAGTTCAGAGGTTGTCCGCACACACATGCTGAGGGATAGGGTTGAGTCCTTGTCTAGAGAGATGGAGCCTCTACGTCGTTGATTTGCAGCTGTCAGTTGTTGCTTTAAAGAACCATTTTGAGTCTGATAATTATCAGACTTGGCCTCAATTGTCTTATTGATCTGTTTTAAAGAATCAGCTTCCTTTATTAAGGTTTGAAGCTGTGTGTCGAGAGAACGATTTTGTTCAATCAGCTTCGTGTTGTCTGATTCGAGCGAATCAATCTTCTCGAAAGACGCCTTGAGATCCTCTTGGCATCTTCTTTCTAAGTTGACAAATTCCATCGTAAGTTGCTGATGGTACTTGTCCAACTCATACACTTCAGCCACTAGGTTTTTGGCTTTCTCGGTCATAGTGCGAAACCACTGGGGCTGGTCGTCTGGTTGTTCTTCATCTGCCACAGGTGCCCCAGTGTCGCCTTCAGCAGTTGTTTGTCTTTTGTCTAAGGTATCAGACTGAGTTGCGTCATCGTCAGAGGGGGAGGTCCTCGGCTGCTTCTGAGATGTGGAAGTAGATGCGTGCTGTGAAGAATCAGCAGCAGCAGCAGCTCCATCAGTCTCCATTGCCACGGCTGGAACTGGTTCCGACTGGGATGGTGCAGCGTCAATGTCCATAGCAATGGTAGCTGCTACTTCGACGGCTGGTGCAATTTTCAATTGGCTTGGAGGCCAACATCCTTCCTGTCAGCAATGTTTTTTCTTGTCAGCAATGTTTTTTCTTGCTCGTTCAAAATGTCGAAATGGGCGCATAGCCGAGAGACATGTGCTCCAACTCCAAATTTTTTTTGGTGCCCGATCTGTATTTGTCAATTTGTAATTGTGATGCTCTGTTTTCAATTTTATTTCGAATGGTATGTGCGTATTTTCAATTAGTTTCAACTGCAGAGATTGATAGCAGATGCACAACACAGAAATACAACCCCTTTTATAGCATTTCATAAACACACATATTACACTGCATTACACCAGGCATGCGTTGCACAAAAAAGACATTAAACATTAATTCAACAGTGGTATCAAAATAACAATACGTACCTCGCCACATACAGCTGCGGCTGTTCTTTACACTATGTTAAACACTAAATGTTGCCTCATCTTATGCCGAAAACTACATAACAACAGCCAGGCACATACGGCTGGATCCTATCCATTCTAAACATTCCTAAGGATCCTCCACAGACTCCTCGCCCCCGTTAGGTGCATTCTGTCGCTCTCGCTCTGCCTCCCGGTTAGCCTGATCTGCCTCCTGGTTAGCCTGATGGCGGGCAGCCCTTTCCCTGACCATGATGAGCTGTCGTCGTGTGAAGTTCATTCCGATCTGCTCATCCAAATCCAGCTCGACAGCGGGGGCTGGGTGCTCTGGCTCCGGATTTCTTTGCCGAGCCTGTCGCAGCATCTCTGCAATGTCTGCCTCTTGCTTCCGATGCCTTTCGTTGTGCCTTCGGACATCTTCCTCGATGCTGACTAGGGACTTCTGGTAGTTTAAGCTTTTTAACCAGGGTGTAGTTGATGAAATTATGGGTTGCCCCATCATCAACCATAACTCTTACTGACTGGTTACCAACTTTTCCATACATACGTACTAGGTCATGCGGGCCAAAGCTGAAGGGTCTCGCTAGCATTGCAGAGGTCAGCTGGCAACAGTGTTCATGATCTTCATGATACACTTTGATCTCGGAAGCTGCCGAGTCACTGGGGAAACATACAGTCTGAACAAGATGAACTTGTATCTTTCTTATCTTTTTTAGTGAAAGGCCCCTTGGGACACTATCTGACTGTGTGTCCCTTGCCCATACACACAAAGCACAAACGTTCTTGTTTGGCTTTCTCAAAATCTGTATGAGTGCACGACGTTTCTGAGGAGCTGCACTTTTAAATTTATCTTGATTCTTTCTTTTTAAAAATTTCTTTTTAAATTGAAAGTCTTTATGAGGAGGTTGCTCAGAAAGTGGCTGCTGTCTCGCCCTCTTCCTACTCACTGAATCATCATAGATTTGAGCATATCTGAGAGCTTGCTCAAGGGTAGTAGGCGAGTTTCTCTGGACCTCTACTTTATATTCATCTTTGAGGCCACGGACAAATCCCCTGATTTTCTGATAATCATCCATATTTTTAATCTTTAAAATTGCTTCTCGATACTGCGAGATATATTGGATGAGGGATTTATCCATTACTGCTCTTTCCCAGGCTTTCCAGGCTCTATCAAGTTCATTTTCTGGTAGAATTTCTCTTAGGAAAGCTTCTTCAAAAGCTTTCCATGACCAGGGAGTCTGCCCAGTCTCTTGGAGATTGAACCACCACTTATAGGCCATAGGCCCTAAGGAAAGACTGGCCTCAATAGCTTGCAAATGGTCAGGGGTCGGTTTAAGAGCATGAATGTTCTTCCATTTGCTGAGGAAGGTTTGTAGAATGTCTGCATTTCTATCCTTCTCTTCCCCATTAAAAGTAGGAGGCTTTAAATCTTTAAAAACACTGGGGTGAGACCGTAAAGTCTCACCCGAAACTGATGGAAGTGGAGAAGGGGATAACTGAGAAGTGGAGGGAAGGCTTCCTTTCGCGGAACTCAAAATCAAGCTTTTGAGTTCAGCGAATGAGTCGTCCACACTGGACTTGAAATTGGCTAATGCCAACTTCAGTTCATCCACTTCTGTTACCAACTGGAGAAACTGCTCCTTGGTAACCAGTTCGTCGAGTTCTTCGGCGAACTATTCCTGTTCTTCCAATTCCATGGGTTCCTTCCCTTTACTGTAAGCCAAGGCTTCTGTTTCAAGTTCGTCGAAGCCTGTCTCCGGGGGTTGATCAGGTCCCTGAGGAGTGGTCATCTTCGGAACTGAAAGAGAGCTATCTTAACTTTTGAAGGAAAAAAAGTCTAAAAGACTAATTTACAACTGTACAAGGGAAAGGAAAGATGACTTAGCTGTTTCTCAGGACTGTACTTCCAAAGAAATTACGAAGAGAAACCCTCTCAGCTCTTTTACCCAAGATTTCAGACCTGCTGTCCCAGAAAATCCCCGTTTGTGGCTCCAAAATGGTACCAAGATTTCCGGTTTCTTGAGTAGAGTTGCTCGCTGATCTGTTTGCAAACTTGGGGCTCCAAAAAGCGAGGCAAAGGACCCCTAAAAAGTATAAAACTTTCTGAAATTGAAAGCTGCCTACCCTCGCTGATTTGACAGCATCTGAGTTGGTCCAAAAAAACAAGTTTGAAGCCAAAAAACCATTCCAAATTCTGGATTTTCGATGCACCCTGCCTCGCTGATCTGTGGCAAGAAAATTTGATGCCCTAACCTCTGAAAATCTTGCAAAACAGATATGAGTTTTGACTCCTTCTCTTCCCTGTCCAGCGCTGGCCCTGCTACTACTTTTTTGCCTTGAAATCCGCTCAGACTCACAAAGTTTTCCCTGGAAAATCAGAAGAAGGTCGCTGATTTCACAGCGATGGATCTGCTCGTTGCTTACTACACTAATTCCACTTTGAAATTCGAGAAAGACGTCCACAAAATCAGAGAGGAAAGCTGATCTGATCTAACAGTGCTGAAGCTGTATTAGACAATTCTCCTCCAAACTACTGAAAATTCTAGCAAATTGAAGGATTTTTAAAGCTGGTCCTACAGCGATTTTCCTCCTCTATTTTTTTCTGAGAATCTGAGAAATATTTCCTATCTTCTGATAGCTTTCTCTACTGCTGCTCCTGAACTCCCTAGGATGGAGATGGCTCTGATACCGGTGTAATAGATCCTAACACCACAGTAGGGCAATTACTAACTCATCCACCCAACCTTGCCTACTCCCTGATATAGAGTAAGCCCCTCCTATCCCAGTGTGAGGACTGGTAGCATGCAACTGCCAAGTGTCGGCCACGTGGCACTGACGTGGCCGACTGCACGTCGGGACCCAACTGGGAGCCCTATCCTACTGACAGGGTCCCTAGGCTGTGTTAGGCCCGCCATGGCTATGGACCGTGCTTGGGCACACTACTCACACTGTCTTGCCCTGTTGGTTATGTACGCTGGACACGACCTTGACTGTGGTATCTGACCTATCTGTGTTCTCTAGGGTTTGGCATTGGTCACGAGCTCGTAACATTGCCCCCATGTGTTGCTCCCCCCCCTGTGTTGCTCTCCATTGGCCCCATGGTCTGCTCACCCACAAGTGCCCATGTGCTGTTGCACCAGTCCCCTGCACCATGTACTGCACCATGGACTGGTAGCATGCAACTGCCAAGTGTCGGCCACGAGGCACTGACGTGGCCGACTGCATGTCGGGACCCAACTGGGAGCCCTATCCTACTGACAGGGTCCCTAGGCTGTGTTAGGCCCGCCATGGCTATGGACCGTGCTTGGGCACACTACTCACACTGTCTTGCCCTGTTGGTTATGTACGCTGGACACGACCTTGACTGTGGTATCTGACCTATCTGTGTTCTCTAGGGTTTGGCATTGGTCACGAGCTCGTAACATTGCCCCCATGTGTTGCTCCCCCCCTGTGTTGCTCAAAGGGTCCTTCGATCCTTCGGAAAAATTCGAGTTGATAGTTCGATCCATCGGAAAAATTCGAGTCATTGAAAAAATTCGTGTGTCTTTGGAAAAATTTGATCCATTGGAAAAATTCGAGTCTTTGGAAAAATTCGAGTCTTTCCAAAAATTTGATTGGATTTGACCATTTTCTGGTCGATGACGAGCAATGGCGGACATGTGTCGATGGCAGACGTGCATGCGTGCGTGTGTGCGTGCCCTAATGGCTTTCCTTCTGGCACAAAGGACGTTTTCAGGCAACGACGTCTTCACAAAAACCTCTGGGTGGCGGCCGACGATCTGGGTGGCAGTTGTGGTCCAGACGTGTGGATGATGCTCAGAGCGAACGATTGATGATTGAAGGCGGACATAATTAGATGTGGCCAAAATTTTGTCAAC
>MU832139.1:0-85273 GCA_029204225.1 Diphasiastrum complanatum | reverse complement strand
TAAATTGTGCAAATCACCATAACTTATTACCTTAATTCAATGAACTATGAAAAATACTCAATAAGCTACAAGACCCTTTGGAGAATTTTGGAATGAATAATAGGAGATGTCTTCCCTCTTGCTAGCAATTTCTACTAAGATTGTTCAATGACAAAGTGAATCTACATTTCACCTTTTTCACCCTTTGGCTGGCCCATCTTCTCTCTTAGAAGAAAAATGATGGACCTTGGTAAGATAACATACATGTATTGTAAAGGTATGTTCTTCCACATGTATAGAAATGAATCACCTTAGACTAATTATCGGACTGCATCCTTAGCTTTGGAAGAGGTGTAAGGATTTGCATGTGTTAGAAGGGTCCAAATACTGCATCTTGCACACAAGCAAGCTCATTAAAGGAAATATAAAGTGCATGAGAGATATTACCTAACTCAGCTTGCTTCCCTTTGTTAACATGTGAGCCAAAGAGGCCCTTGTACCTTAAAGATCTCCTTGGGGCCTTTGATTGAGAAGGCCCCTCTCCATCATCATCTTGGGTAGTAGGTAGCTTTAGAAGATCCACCATCAAATTGAGTGCTCCTCGGCCCCATCTAGGCGTGGTTGCCCTCATGAAAAGTCACCTCTCTACTAATCACAAATTTATTAGTAGATGGCACAAAGGAACATGAACAAAGCATATGGATCCAAAGATCCTCAAATGATCAACTTTGGTTTCTTATTATACAACAACTCAAACGGTGTTTTCCTTCAATAGCAACAATGTTAAATTTTTTATCTTCATGAAAGATCACATCTCTACTTATAACATTCTTGTCAATAGAGGGAACATAAACTTTATATGCTTTCTTTGAAGATGCATATCCAACAAAGATATAATAACCTTTAATAGCACTAGGATCATCTTCTTTCCTAGTCTCTAAAGGAACATGCACATAGCATAAACAGCCAAAGATCCTAAGATGATCTACCTTAGGCTTTATCTTGTACAACATCTCAAATGGTGTTCTTCCTTCTATAGCAAGATTAGGAAGCCTATTACAAAGATAATTTGCACATGCAACTGCTTCTCCCCAAAATTCTTTAGGTAGAGATGCTTCTAGTGGATTTTGCACATTCACATAATGTTCTATTTTTTCTTTCAGTAGCTCCATTTTTGCTGAGGAGTATAAGAACAAGAAAATTCTCTTTGTATTCCCTCTTGCTCACAATAGTCTTTAAACTTATTAGAGGTATATTCACCTCCACTATCACTTTTCGAAGCTTTTATCTTGAAAGAAAACTACTTTCTACATAAGCTTTGAAAGTAAGGAAGACATCATAAACCATAGCTTTAGAAGATAGCATGTAGATCCAAGAATATCTCGTGTCATCATCTATGAAAGAGACAAAACAATTTGCTCCTCCTTTGCTCTTGGTTGAGGAGAAATGAACATCAGAGTGCATGGGTTCAAATGGTTGTTGAGTCTTGATGCCGGATCTTGGAAAAGGTCTTCTATGTGATTTTGCCAAAACATAAGCTTCACAGGGTTACAGCTCCTTTGATAGTGTCTTTGGTAATCCAACAGGTTTTCCTTCCTTGACCATAGATTGCATGGCCTTGAAATTGGGATGTCCCAATCTCTTATGCCACAGATCCTCTTGATGAGACTTGGTCTCATAAGCAACATCAGAGATGTTAGCACTCTCTCTAGAATCTAGCTTGTACAACTTTCCTACTCAGGATCCTCTAGCAATCACTTCTCTCTCCCTTGAGATTACACTTGTCAACATGAAATTTGACATCCAATCCACTATCAAACAACTGTCCTACACTAATGAGGTTTTTGGTAGACATAAAAGTACATCATGCAAACAAAAAGATTTTGATGATTATGCATGCAGTGAAATACTTCCTATTCCTTCAATTGTACACTCTACATCATTAGCAGTATAGATTGATCTTTTTGCACTACATATGGCATGAGATTTGTGAAAGAGTTTCTAGAACTAGACATATGGGAACTAGCCCCAATATCTATCCACCATATTTCTTCATTCTTGTAAGGAGAAGATGAGAAACTAGACATCATTAAAGAATCCTCTCTTTCACTCTCAATACCCTCACACTCTTCCTCATTGGTATTGGTTCTTCTTCTTGAAACAGTTTGATGCATAGTGGCCCTTCTTGCCACAAAGAAACATTTGATCTTTGACAGCTTCTTCTTGCCACTTGATGTTGCAGATTGTGAGGTTTGATCCTCACTATCTTCTTTGGCCTTGTCATTCTTGAAGTGTTGTTGACCTTTGCCCTTGCCTCTTGACTTGTCCTTGGTGAAGAGTGCTTTATCATCTCCACCATTCTTCAATGAAAGTCTGTTGATGCTCAACATCTTGTTCTCTTGTCTGCTTTCTTCAGCAATGAGAACTCCTTGAAGAGTCTCCAAAGATGGAAGCTCCTCATAAGTCTGCACAATATTGTCATACTCATCTCTTAGTTCAATAAGGACTACTTGAACAAGCTCAGTGTTCTTAAGAGCATCACCAATACCAGCTAACTCTTGATGAAGATCTTTAACTCTCATTACATAATTTGAAGCACTCTCATCTACTCTCTGATAACTTAGAAAGATTTGATTTCTAAGTGTAAGCAATCTAGAAGTATTTCTAATTTCATAGATTTTCTTAAGAGTGTCCCAAGCCTCCTTGGCAGTGATGCATGTACTGATCTCCCTTAGCACTTCATTTGTGACATTCATTTCTATGAAATACAGAGAAATCCTTGTTCTCTCCTTGAATGTTGCAGCTTCATTAGGTGCTGCAGGTTCCTCTTCAACTCCACTTACAATGTCCATTACATCTTGTAGAATCAATAATGATTCCATTCTAATCTTCCACATTGCATAATTGGAAGATGTTAATCTCTCACTATGCTCCAAAAAATGTGAACCAGATGAAGACATGTTCTCTTTGAGAAAATTCTAATAATGACAAGGATGGAATTGAATATATTGCTTGCTATCTCAATCTAGGATCTAATCACTTATAATGTTAATCCAACTATGAAATCTAGCAACATACTGTGAGATCAAGCTCGACAACAGTAGATATCAATCTAACTGAATCTGGATCTAGCTTCTATCCATGATGAAGGCACATGCAAATATGAAGTCTATCTCTTCCACGAGTTTCAAAGAACTGCAAAATTCTCAAGGAACTTACTTTCAACTCAAACACAATAATTGTGTGAAATGTGAAATATCTAAGACCTCACAATACGCAGATTTATCCAATTCTACTTGATTGATGAGGAAAATTGAGTAGATTGGTAAAAAGACCTTATGTGTGCTCACTTTGGCATATCACACGAGATGAGTACTCTACCTAGCTCTTTGATTGCCTAAAACTTTTCCAAAAACAGAATCAAATTGATTTAGAAACTCAAGCAACAACAATATACTCTTCAATTACTTATTCAACAAGCTCTAGAACATCAAATTTGGATCATTCGTTGTGAAGTAGGCACTCGAAGACAAAGAGGGTAATTTCACGCGGTGAGCTCTCTGTCCATACAGGGCTCAACTGAGCAAATCAAGCTTGGATTTGATCACATATGAACCACAAATGACTTGATTGTCAGCGAGTTGTATCCTTCTCCCAAATCTGAGTTTCCTGCAAGCAAAAGCACTCAAGATCTGATGTATGCACCCTCACCTCTTCAAAGCACAAGGATCTATATCATGTGAAGTCTTTAGCACGTGTGAACTTCACCACACACCTTACAGGATCTTTATGAGGTGTTTTTATTGCACAAGAATGATCAAAGAACATATTACTTGAAAATTTTCAAGGCAAGACCACAATGGCATACTACAGTCTCAAAATGGCACCCTCACCTCTTCAAAGCACAAGAATCTGATACCATGTGAAGTTTTTAGCATGTGTGAACTTCACCACACACCTTACAGGATCTTTATGAGGTGTTGTGATTGCACAAGAATGATCAAAGAATAGATTACTTGAAAAAGTTCAAGGCAAGAGCACAATGGCATACTACAGAGTCAAAAAACTAACTCCTTACTATGAGAGATAGCTATCAGAAAATATTCTAAGTGCTCATTATGAGAAAAACAGGCTGCTCTCGGGTAGAGAAAGAAAATCAACACCAAAAACTCGGGTAGAGAGAGAATGAGCCCCAAGAACACCAAAATCTCACTATTCCAATATGGCAAAACAAGCCACAAATTTCCTACAGTCAATGAAGACTCGAATTCCTACAGTGGAGTTGCATGGAAAGTCCACTTCATTCAGTTAACTCAACTATCAGGGATTCCACATGTTTAACTGCATGCATGAATATTGCATGGATTTCATGTCAACTCTCTAACTACCTTGACAAGTGTAGATCATTAAACTACTTTGCATGTTGCATGCACTGATTGCATGTTGCTTGGCGCATGCACTCTGAATGACTATGCATGTTATCTAAACTTTTGCATGACATCATAAATGAATCTACCTAACTCAAACTCGACCTATTCTAAGAAGGTTATGTGCTCAATTCACCTACCTTTATGTACAATAAAAATATACAACAGAAATAAGGTGAGTGTGAAAAAAAGTGGATCTTGAATGGATCCAAAACTCCCAAAATACTTGGCTAAGATCTTTGCACAACAAGCTACAAAAGCTAGAAATGGGCAAAGCATCCTAATGCTACCTTTGATACACATGAACTTGACAAAGCATTCAAGAGGCAAAGGGAAACTAATAAAAGGTACTGATGGCAAGCCAAAAACAACAGCAAACCAGCCCTACTATAGCACCCTACCACTTTTGAAACCTCTTAAGATCATACACGAAAAGCTTGAAGACAAGTACACAAAGCAATGCTCTCAATGGAGGAAGAAACTGTGACAATGATCTATTGATCTCTCTCTACAATACAATAAGTTTCTCCAACCTGTTCTCACACGAATTCAGCCTAATATAGGTGAGAGAGTTGACTCTCTCTCCTCTCTCCTAGAACTTAGACCCAAATTTAGGGCACCAGTAGCCTAAAATAGCCAATTTTGGCCTATATGTCAAATAACATGATTTTGGTGTCATTTCGAAGGTCTTGAAGTTTGAGACTTCTTCAACATGAAATATATACTAAAATAAAAGATTTAGGCCTCTTTCACACGTGCGAAATGTTAGATCCAAAACTATGTACAAAAATTGCCAATTTAGGCCTCAAACTAGCTAGGAAATGTTGACAATTTTCACAGTGAGCAATAGCCCCCAGAGTCAAGATAGGAAGATATTTTTTACCATTCTTCACAATCATAGTACAACACACTAATCGAAAGTGAAGGCAATGTAAGATTGATGTTCCAGCATGATCAATTCAAACTACTACAATATTTGATATGTACCTAAACTCTCTACGAATTTGTTTAGGTGATAGGGTAGAGTTTGAATCTGATTGATGCCAAATTATTGATACGACAAATAAGATCCTTGCACTCGACAAGAGACATGGATACTTATATAGACTGGGACATTGTTACTCCAGCCTTGAAAAACCTCTTTATTGTGTATAAAGAATTGCTATGACATCATAGATTAGGACACTTGAATCATACATCTGTGCCAAACATGTCTAAAAAATTCTTAGTACTTGATCTCGACTATCCAGCCAACAAAGTCAACCTCCTTGTCTATCAAATTTGCATTCTTGGAAAACAGACTAGGATTCTTTTAGATCAAGTCATAGGCATGCAACAAAAGATATTCTAGATGTTGTTCATTCAGATTTCATGATGTGGTCCAATGCAAACTTTGTCATTGCTTGATACAAAAATATTTCATTACCTTCATTGATGAATATTTGAGAAGAGGCAGCTTGTAGTCAGTTGTAGTATAGGAGTCCGTTCACTGGAGCCGTCCGTGCGCACCTGCATAGCAACAGAGAGAGAAGGGGCGGGTAGAGAGAGGAGAGTAGAGAGAGGTAGAGAGAGGAGATAGAGGGAGTGGATGAGAGAGAGGAGAGAGGAGAGAGAGATAGAGAGCTAGAGAGAGTTTAGAGAGAGGAGAGAACAGAGAGAGTAAGGAGAGATTAGAGAGAGGAGAGAGCTCACCAAGGATGGTTGGGGCTATGGAGCTCGTGCGCATAACCCATAGCTATGCACCCAATCACCCTTGGAGAGAGAGAGAGAGAGAGAGAGAGAGAGAGAGAGAGAGAGAGAGAGAGAGAGAGAGAGAGAGAGAGAGAGAGAGAGAGAGAGAGAGAGAGAGAGAGAGAGAGAGAGAGAGAGAGAGAGAGAGAGAGAGAGAGAGAGAAGAGAGCTTTATTGTGAAGAATGGAATATGTACAATGGAAAATGGCCTCCTTATATAGTTGAGGAGGGAGGGCCATCTTGGCTCTCATTGGCCTATTTACAATGGGCATCCTAGCCCTTCAAACTAAATGAACTTCAATCTAATGGTTCATTAGGAAAAGGGCCAAACTCACAAGATTCATGTGAGTTTGAGAGATTCCCTTTTAACTTAGAACCTTATGAACTTGACTTTGGGCTTTTTAATTAATTTATTTTACTAAGGCCCAAAGTCCTTTTATTCAAGTTCTATTTATCCAATTTGCATGGTCACTGGGTCGGTCTTATACACGCAGGAAGCCAGTGCCCTCGCACTTATTATTCTAATTGTACAATGTACTGTGGCGGGGCCCCACTAGGTAAGGCTTGGCCAACAGTATTCAAGTGGTGGGACCCACTTGCTCATTATTGTGCACGAAATACCCACAACAGGATCCACGGCCCAAAGTAGTGCCAGTCCCTCGGCACTAGGTTGCAACTGTCATGAAGGGGTGTTGTTGTTGGTTCTTTTATTGTTGGGACATGGTGCTTCAGGAAAAACGTGGGTAGAATTCGCTTACGTAAAACCTGAGGCTTTATTGGATGATGGTGATCAGCAAGAACTTGGACTTGCCAGATTTTCAATAATACCCATAAGGGTCTGGTGGCCATTCCGGATAACCCTGTTCATTTACAATTGGGTAGTCGAGGCATTCCATCGGAGGAACCCAAGATAAATCTTGCTGATATAATGGATCCTCATAGATCGGCACAACTGGTCCCAATGTCATGGACTCCTCCAAATCATAATGTGGATATGACATGCTTGCTAGACTCTCTTGTCTGTCCAGGTATTCATGGTATGCCATAACCTGAAGACTTTCCTTAGCAGTCAATATCAAAGATTTAGGACAAGGCTTTGTCATTGTAGGTGCTGGTTCTTGCTATACAATTGGCCGTTTTGGGCTTGGATTCCCTGGATTTGGCCATCTAAGCAATGTGATGTTCTGATGTAGCTTTGTGGTGGCCAGATGTTGAGTGGAACATTCCGACTTTGGTTGAATCTTGCTTATGATTGGCGTTGAAATCAGAGGACAATCTCCCACCTCTTTCTCAATGGACAGCTCTCTTGAAGGTGGTACAGATGGATCGTTGCGTTGACTGGTAGTCAGTTTGCCTTCAAGTTGCATGGTTGACATGAGACCCCCGTAATTCATCCACCAGAAGTTGTTGCAGCATTTCTTTAATGAGGCTTGGTAAAATTTGTTGGATTGCATCTGTTGCCAATTTTTTGACTTCTTCCGCTATCCCTGGTTGGATAGATTTTACCCATTCTGTCTTTTGTGGTGTTGGTGATTCATGTGTGGTCGTATCAACTTGTCTTAGGATCTTTCTCTCACTCCTTCCATCCGCATCTGCTTCATAACCAGGTGGCACTAGAAGTTTGTGTTTGTAGTGCAGCTTCTCGGTGGGTGGATTTGCATGGTCATATGTAGGTTGCCGATTCAAGAAGGTAGGAGTCATAATGGCTTTTCTTGGATCTCTTAGTGGACAGTCACGACATGGGTGATTGATGCCACATTGTTTCACACCAAGGATAAAAAGGAAGACAGATAATTTCGGTGTGGACATTCTGATCTACGATGTTTACCTCCACATCCGAACACCGTACCGTGTGTAAGATTTCGTCACCTCTCAATTGATGTGCATATACCGGTATCAGGTCTCCTTTGATCCCTTCCACGGAATATAGTGGTGAGCCAGTTTGAACTTCCCTTGCCTAGGATGATCCGCTCGCTGATATAACCAATACTTCCACCGAACCTTGCCTAGCCACCAGAGAAGATTCTGAAAGTCCTGAGACCGATCCACTTTCTTTGGAGGAGCGATCCGATGGCAAGCTAGATGGAATAGATGAGAATTTTTTTGATTGATTTCCAATCTCCAAAATTCCCTTATTGGCTTGATTTTGTAATCTCGGATTCCGAACTGGACATTGAGGTGTTGGATGTTTTCCAAAATAATAATGGCACTGGTCCAATGGTCGGATTTTTCGATTGGCATTTCGTGGTTCTAGGAGGTAATCAGATTGACTGCACATCTCTCTGTGTCACTGACAACTTGCATCTAATCTTCCATACTGCTAGTACTTTGGCTAGCGTTGTCTGTGGCATCTTGTGGATTAGATGCTCTATCATCCTTGATTGTTTGAATATTGGATATGGGCTGTGATGGTGTGTGCAAGATCTGTGCTTCTGCAAAGCGGCTGTCTTACAAAGTTCTTTTGGACTGGTATATGATGTAAAGGGTGGCATACCAATCTTGATCTCGTGCGGTAATCCGGCATAGAAAAAATGCCATTTTGTGGTGACTAGGAAGACCGGAATTCCAATCTACCGCCATCTTGGCAAATTGTGCAGTGTAGTCCTTGAGAGTTTCTCCGAAAGCATCGAGATTTGGGCAAGCTGCTCATACATTGCCATGGCCTGCTATGTGCAAGATGAAGGTGATATAGAGTGGTGTGGTGATGAACGAGAGAGAGATTGGGGGATGCAGTTTTTGAAATGTATGAGGAAATTGATGATGAGGAGATGGAAGAGAAAAAGGCATGATGAACAAAATAGAAATATTCCTTCGTTTTGAACATTCACGGGTTTTGGGCAAGGGTAGATTCTATAAATAATCTCAATTATGCCCTTCCAGCGAAAGTTTTATGATAGGGATGATAATAGGAAAAGCACTTACGTAGGTTTTGTTTTTTTGTTTTTTTGGCAAAGGGTTAGTTTTGCTTCAAAACTACTTTTTGGCACCTCTCCGCAAGTTTATAGAAGGATTTTTTCAATACCAACTATAACTCGCTTTAGCCTTGGCGGTCTTGGGAGGAGTCTATCAAAGACAAAGTCACTCACCAAAGAGGCTTGGGCTAAAATAATTATAATATTTTTTTTATAGAAAAGGGCATTCGACAGTCGTGGGAGGAGCTATCAAAGTTTCTTTTTCTTTTTCTTTTTCTTTTGATAATAAATCCTTGCAGATTTCTCTGTGTCCTGGTCTCAACGTGAGAGGCCTCCACAAAAGTTTGCTGTATTTTTTATTTTTTTTACAAAAAAAGGCCTTCAACAGTCGTGGGAGGAGCTATCAGAGATAGGGTCACTTCCCAACGAGGCTAATGACCCAATTCTTTTTTTTTAAAAGATGCCGTAAAAAATAAAAATTAACCGATAGGACGTGAGGAGACTCCAAAAAAAAAAAACTTGTTTGAGAAAGAAACGTAAAAGAGAGTTAAAAAATCGGGAAAAAGAAAAGCTTAAAAAATAACTTAGGTAACTTATGAGAAGGGAGGAGAAACTTAAAAAAATAAAATAATTAGACAAACAGAAAAGAGTACTTTGAAAAAAAGGGATGGGGTCGCTGAAGAAAGAAGGAGACAAACAGAGAAGGGAGAGAGATCGGACGACAGGCAGAGAGCTGGAGCGCGACAGTGAGGGAAAGGAGAAGGGAGCGGAGCAGCAAGCAGCAGGGACGAAGCAGCAGAGGAGGCCATGAAGCAGACAGTCGAGGAGCAAACTGAAAGGAACAAAGCGAGGGGACGAAAGACAGGCCTGGGAAGACAACAGGAGAACGAGGAGAGGGGAACGAAGAAAAGAGAAGGCAGCGAGGAGGAAGGGAGGGCAGCAAGGAGAAGGGGAGCGATGGGAGGGAACGAGGCAAGGAGATCGCAACAGGCAGGGAGATCACAGCAGGGAGGGACAGGGAGTGAGAAGGGGGGTGAGAAAGGGAGTGGAGGAGCAAGGAGGGAGCGGAGGAGCAGACATGAAAGGAGGAAGTGGAGGAGTAGGGAGGTGAGGAGAGGGAGCGAAGCAGCAAAGAGAGGGGAAGGGAGAGGGAGCGGAGCAGCCAGGAAAGGAGGGAGCGGAGGAGCGGAGGAGCAGGGAGGGAGCAAGAAGGGGCTAGGGAAGGGAGCAAAGGAGCAGGGGAGGGGCAGGCGAGGGAAGGAGCGGAGGAGCAGGCAGAGAAGGGGCAGCAAGCGAGGGAGGGAAGGCAGCGAGGAGGAAGGGAGCGATGGGAGGCAGTGAGGAGGAAGGGAGCAATGGGAGGTAGCGAGGCAGGGAAGGGCGGAGGAGCAGGGAGGGGCAGGCGAGGGAGGAGAGAGATTTTTTTTTTTTTTTTTGGAAAAACAGGTTAAGAGGGGTTTAGAAAGAGATTTTTTTTTAAAAACAGAGGGTTGACCCATATCAAACTAAGATTACGGCAATATGAAACTAAAAACACTTTCTAAACAAGGGAAGTTTTTTCAAAAAAAACGTGAACTAAAGTCGTAACAATGGGCAATTTGGAAAAACCTTAATCAAAATTAACTACACAATATATAGCTTACTATTTAAAAAACAAAACTAATTCTTTGAGAGCTTGGGTTTTTTGTGATGGAAATGAAAGATTCCGGAGAATGGGAAAAAGAGGAGGTGAGGGGGAGGAAGCAGAAAAGAGAGGAGAGAGGAGTGAAGAAAAGAAAATTTGAAAGGCAGCTATGCGGTGAGCGACGTTAGCACTCCCCGGCAACGGCGCCACTGTAGTCGGTTGTAGTATAGGCCGTTCACTGGGAGCCGCCCGTGCGTACCTGCATAGCAACAGAGAGAGAAGGGAGGTAGAGGGAGGAGATAGAGAGAGATAGAGAGAGGAGATAGAGGGAGTGATGAGAGAGAGAAGAGAGGAGAGAGAGATAGAGAGCTAGAGAGAGGAGATAAGAGAGAGAGTAAGGAGAGATTAGAGAGAGAAGAGAGCTCACCAAGGATGGTTGGGGCTATGGGGGCTCGTGCGCATACCCATAGCTATGCACCAATCACCCTTGGGGGGGGGAGAGAGAGAGAGAGAGAGAGAGAGAGAGAGAGAGAGAGAGAGAGAGAGAGAGAGAGAGAGAGAGAGAGAGAGAGAGAGAGAGAGAGAGAGAGAGAGAGAGAGAGAGCTAAAAAGAAGAGAGCTTTATTGTGAAGAATGGAATATGTACAATGAAAATGGCCTCCTTATATAGTTGAGGAGGGAGGGCCATCTTAGCTCTCATTGGCCTATGTACAATGGCATCCTAGCCCTTCAAACTAAATGAATTTCAATCTAATGGTTCATTAGGAAAAGGGCCAAACTCACATGATTCATGTGAGTTTGAGAGATTCCCTTTTAAGTTAGAACCTTATGAGCTTGAATTTGGGCTTTTTAATTAATTTATTCTACTAAGGCCCAAAGTTTTGCATCAAAGGCCTAATCATTTTAGTTCATTTATGTTGAGTTTGAATAGTCAATAGGCCTCAAAATTGAGATCTAGTGAGATCTTGAGCTACTCCTATATGGAAGTGCTCTCTTATTGTACATACAAGTTTTTGTGAAGCAATCTAAATGACACACATTGTTTTTCCTCATATTCTCTCTCTACTTGAGGGCTCACTCACTTGCTCTCTCTACTTGAGAGTAGGTTATTTTTCTCTCTCTAAAAGCATGTTAGAACTTAGTTTTTTAATGTACTTTGCTTGCTTTGAGTGCCAATTGAATGTGGATTCATTATGCATGAAACTGTGCTCTTTCCTTAGAATCAATCTAGGAAGGTTGTAGGATGCAATCTATGTGATATATCTATGTGCAATCATAACTACCTTAGAAGATCTATTGTGGTTTGGGCAGGTCTTCACACGTGTAAAACTTTCACACTTTTGAGAACATTTGAATGTAGGGTTGAGGCCTAAAATTGACATAGGCTTGAGGCCTAACATGATGAAGTTGAGATTTGAACAAGTTTTCTCTTTTTTTTGTCACCCTCTTTGACTTCAATATCATTAGTTCTTGTAAGTAACGTATCGACAACATGATGTCAAAGCATAGTGATATGATTCCATCTACCTGGAAAAAAATTAAATGATTTGCAAAGAACCAATTTTTTTTATAATATGAAATGGTCCACAATATCTAGTAGACAACTTATAATGTTTTACAATATGCATAGTTGTAGAATCTTTTGGAATTCTAAGGTACCCAATCATCAACTTTAAAATCTCTAGGAGATCTCTTAAGATTAGCATAGCTCTATCCTTGGGACTATGAATACAATCATATGCCAATTGCAATATTTCTTGTATATCAAGCACGAAATTAACAAATTTCATCTCCAAATTACCAGGAGATCTAATTTGAGAATTGTACATAAGCATAAATAAAATATAATTTGTAGCTGAATTTTTTCTACTATTGTAAGCAAACTGAACTGAAGGAATATAGTCCTCCCACTGAGACCACTTATGAAAAACATATGTCCTCAACATATCCTCCATAATCTGATTAGTTCTTTCAATTTGTCCATCTAATTAATGATGACTAGTAGAACTAAAAACTAAGTGAGGTTTCAAGCTTATGAACTATAGTTGACCAAAAGTGACCTGTAAACTTAGGATCTCCATCACTAACAATATCATTTGGCAGGCCATAAAGTCTAAATAATCTTTCCACAAATATTTGGGCTAAATTTGAAGCCTTTGTAGTTGAATTTATTGGTATGAATGTAGATAAAGTTAGTTAACCTATCACAACCCAATTAGATCATTTTGTTTTTAGATCTTAAGAAGTCCAACTACAAAATCTATAGATATGGATTTCCATCACTTGTGAGAGATATCTTAGAAATGTAACAACCCCCCAATATTCAAGCATTTTGATTTGGCAAGCTGACATGGCTTACACTTAAAAACATAAGGCTCAACACATGGCTTGAGTTTTGGCCAATATAACTCTCTTCTAACCAAGTCTAAAATTCCTATATATACCTAGATGGCCAGAATAGGGTATATCATGACATTCATAAAGAATATGCTTCTTTAACTCATCATCTCCTGGTACACGTGCTTTTCTACTCCAAAATAGTAACCAATCTTGAATGGCAAACTATTTTGAAAATATCATATGTTTGTGAATTAATCTCTTTTCCATTCTCATTCATTCTAGTCTCAACTATTTTTCATATTGACCAAAATGAAAATATGTTTCACACTTTTCTCTTAACAAAAAGTATAGAGCTATAGAAATTCGCCAATCCGACTAAGAGCATTCACAACCTGGTTAGATCTAACTTTGACATATCAAACCTCATGATCAAATTCTTGCATAAGCTTATTCCACCGGGCTTTACTACCCCTCAGATCATGTTGATTGTCGAAGTATTTTAAATGTTGGTGGTCTGTACACACTATAAAGTGATTACTATAAAGGTAATGCCTTCAAGTTTTAAGTGCATGTATCACATTATTTTCTTGAGTTGTATAATGTAACTAAGGTATAATAAGTGTCTTTCTCTCAAACATTGTCAGTCTTTCTCGCAAACGTTGTTCCTATCGCCGAATTACTTGCATTGGTTCTGATACGTAACATAAATATGGATCCACGAACTTTAGAATAGGAGCTGAAACCAGCATTCTTTTGAGCTTCTCAAAACATTGATTTAATTCTTCATTCCACTCAATGTAAAGAATTGGCAAAATTTGGCAAATCTAGCTTGATCAAAAACCATGTAGAATCATGTAAAATGTACATAAGTGGGTCCCACATGTGTGAGGCCATGGATGTTGGAATATCAATCCACACTCTAGAGAGAACTATCAAACAGGGCGGATAGCTCAGTGGTAGAGCATCCCATCCGATATGAGGGAGATCCTAGGTTCAAATCCTAGTTTGTCCATCCATATTATGATTTATAATTTTCTAACATGGTATCAAAGCCAAGTTAGACCTAACACTTCATGGTGTCAAAGCCATGGTTAGGTGGCCCAAGTTGTGGGGCAGGTGAAACCTAGGACCCCAACCAAGTGTGGCTTGAGGGGGGATGTTGGAATATCAATCCACACTCTAGAGAGAACTATCAAACAGGGCGGATAGCTCAGTGGTAGAGCATCCCATCCGGTATGAGGGAGGTCTTGGGTGGGTTCAAATCCTAGTCTGTCCATCCATATTATTATTTATGGATATCTAACATGTTGAAAATGAAAAATCATCTATCTTGACTTTAGGCTTGCTACAAACTTTTTTCTATGCAATATGTTGTTTCATAATGTAAATGCCAAATTTGGCCTAGAAGGAACTCGAGCTATATGGGTTTCTCAAGTCTAGTTGGTAGTATACAACTTGCATACAGATTGTAGACTTAGAAATGTCATTAATGTGCTTGTAGAAACTCGTGGCATATCACATGCAAGTTGTTAGTGATCCATAGTGACATGCAAGACATGCACAAAGTGAAATGGACACATGCATGCTGATTTGTACAATTCTAGATAGAAAAATGACACTTGGTAAAAGTAGGTAGAAATGCATGCATGAGATGTGACAAATGTCACTTGGACTCTAGTTTTCACTTTAGATGTGAATGAAAGGTGGATGGATGTGGTTCTACCTCAAGCTACCTCAAACTCCATAAATATGTGTAGTTATTCTCATAATCTTTGATGAAGAACCAAGCTTTGAAGCTATTCCATGCCATTTTGGATCTACACCATTATTTGCTTGAATATCTCTCTCTCTTTCTCTCTCTAACTTGTGTTGAGGCTTATGCTCATACACTAAATTCTTGTAATTTTGCTCTCTTGAGATCACAGCTATCATAATCTGATTCTTAGCATGCTAGATTGTGATTAAGCCATTAAATTCTGTACTAGATCTTGCTATTCAATCTAGAATCAGTTTGTGTGCTAATCATAAAGCTTAATAAGATCAATCACCTTTGTGGATCATTCCCTACACATGTGAACTTGCTAGAAATTTTGTCATGGTATCAGAGCCAAATCAAGCTTTGCATGCTATTATCTCTGATTGTTCAAGAATTTGTGAGCCAATTCAAGCAAAAAAGCAGTTAATCACTTTTCTTTACCTTTCCTTGAGAAGTGTTTGGATCAAAGTGGATAGAAACTAAATTTTCAGGTCTGAACTATGATTGTATGGAATTCTGGAATTCCTCACGTGTGAAAATTAGAGATTTTCAGTCCCCTTTATCTCCTTGCTATTTGGTCCAAAGATAGTGGTGCTATAGCTTGATGGAAAGCTTATGAAGAGTACTTTTCATAAAAATTGATCCCAAATCAATCTGATGTGTCTATCAAGAGTTATAAGCTCTTAAAGAGGGTAGGAGAGGTCCAAAATCCGAGTGACCACTTTTTGATTTGATTCAATCTTGCTTGATTCTTAATCCATTGTTTTGAGTATCCTACACAAGAAACTGAAGGTCAAGACAAAGTTTGATGTTACTGAACACCTTTGAGCCTTCTAAAAATAATTAGTGTTTTCTTTTGGAACATCTAACACATGCCAAAAGTAGAATTCAAACTTGTCTAAGTGCCTCAATCCATTTTGAGTGTCTGATCTAGATTATCTTGTTTTGAGGAGTATTTGAGATCTATCTCAAATACAGTTGCAAGTTTTTCACATAGGAAGGTAGCACACCCTTGAAAATACCTATAGTGAAAGAGAGTAGCAACATTAAGTCTGATTGAAACAAGCTCAAACATATAATTGTCCAATAACTAAGAAGTCTTCACAATATGGCATCTGTGGGAGGATATCTCCTAGAAACAAGTGAAAGACAAAGTACCTCTTATTACTCAATATGGAAGGTAAGAATGGAGTCTATTTTGATACTCCAAGATGTTATAGACATAGTACTTGGTATTGAGGAGGAGCCTAAAGCACAGCTTGAAATACCAAAGTACAAGAAGAGAGCTAGAATGGCTCTACATTTCATTAAGATGAATGTCTCTAATGAAATTCTGAGAGAAATAGGATCTTGCACCTCTGCCAAAGATGCTTGGGATGCACTTAAGTCCATCTATGAAGCTAATCGCACTTCTAGAATACTCACTCTTAGAAATCAGATTTTCCAAACTTTTCAAAGAAGTGAGGAAAGTGCATCAAACTATGTTCTGAGAGTAAAAGATCTTCATAGAGAGCTTGCTTGTGTTGGTGTCACAATCAATCAAGATGAGCTAGTACAAGTCATTATAAATGGCTTAAAAGGTGACTATGATAATCTTGTTCAATCTTGTGCCATTAAGGAGGAGTTGCCCAATTTGAAATCTCTTCAAGGAATTCTCATCTCTGAAGAAGCTAGGCAAAGTTACAAATTGTCTAGGATGAACAAAATCGAGCATATTGGAAGTGACAAAGCTCTCTTTGTCAAGGACAAGCATAAAGGAAGGAGCAAGAACCAGTTTTCTCAAGCTTTCAACAAAGACAAAGCCAAGGAAAGAGACAAAGATGGTGAAGAGGATGACTCATCTCATCCTTCTACTTCAAAGACCAAGAAGAAGAAAGTCAAGTGTTTCTTTTGTGGCAAGAAGGGGCACTATGCCTCTAATTGCTTCAAAAAAAAAAAATCAACTCAAACAAGCAAATCTCTCTAATGAGAAAGAAGAAGATTTTATTGCAAGTGATGGAGAAAGATCACTCATGGTGTCAAGCTTTTCTTCATCACCCTTCAAGAAAGATGGAGCTTGGTACATAGATAGTGGAGCCTCTTCACATATGTGCTATTCAAAGAAGTCTTTTGACTCTATTGTACCTTATAAAGGAATTAAAAGATCTATTTATACTGCAAATGATCATGAGTGCTCAATTGAAGGAATTGGCAACATTCCATTGAAACTTGCTTCTTCTAAAGTTCTATCACTTTCCAATATTCTTTTGGTTCCTAAGCTTACAAATAACTTGATTAGTGTTGCAAAATTTCTTGATAGTGGTTGTGATGTAAAATTCAATTCCAATACTTGTTTTATCAAGAAAAATGATGAGATCCTAGCTAATGGATCTAGATATGGTGGAATCTTCACGTTGAATTCTTATGAGAATGCAAACTTTTGTGAAGTTGCACTTTTGTCTAAGGAGGAATTATGGCATAGAAGGTTGGGGCATCCTAACTTTAAGTCTATGTTTTCTATGATCAAAAATGCTAAGGCCCTTGGCCTTCCAAGATCGCTTTCCAAGGATATCAAGCCTTGTGAGGCTTGTGCTAGTTGCAAAATCACATAGAAAGCCATATCAAAAGTCTTTTATCAAGACTACTCATCCTTTGGAACTAATCCACTCGGATGTTCATTTTTCTTCCTCTAAAACTATTGGTGGTGCAACTTGTTTTGTCACCTTCATTGATGATTTTACAAGATATACTTGGTTGTATCTACTTTTTTCAAAAGCTATGGTATTTGATCACTTCTTAGTCTTCAATGCTTATGTTGAGAAACAGTTTTCACTCAAAGTTAAAGCTTTAAGCTGTGATGGAGGAGGTGAATACATCTCCAACAAGTTCTATGAATATTGTGAGGGTGAAGGAATTAAGAGAGAGTTTTCTTGTGCTTATTCTCCATCTCAAAATGGAGTTGCTGAAAGAAAAAATCGATCTCTATGTGAATGTGCTAAAGCAATCCGAGTTGAAGCTTCTTTGCCTATTGAATATTGGGGAGAACCAATTAATTGTGCAAACTATTTGTGCAATAGATTATCTCACAATGCACTTGCAAGAAGATCACCATATGAAGTCTTGTTTAAGAAGAAACCTAAGGTTGATCACCTTAGAGTGTTTGGATGTGCTTGCTTTGTTCATGTACCCTTGGAAACAAGGAAAAGAGATGATCCTAATTCTATCAAAGGGATCATGGTTGGATATTCATCCAACAAGAAGGCTTACAGAATTTATGTTCCCTCTACCTCAGTTACAATTGAGAGTAGGGATGTTATTTTCCTTGAGAATCAAAAATACATCTTTGAGGAGGCCGAGATCAAAGATTCTCAAAAGGATTCTCCTATCATCACCCTTGAAGACTATCGTGGAGAGATGGGGCTGAGAATTGAGGAGGAGTCACCTCAAATCTTTTCACCAAGGAGATCACAAAGAGAAAGATCCGAGCCTAGGAGGCTTACATATGGAGATAAAGGCAAGCAAGTGGAACTCAATTCCACTAATTGTGCTTATTTTGTTTCACATGAGCCAAAGGATGTATATGAGGCACTCACTACTACAACAGAAGAAGTGCTTTGGATCAAGAGGTTGCACATCACTTCGTGAGAGAGAAGCTCGTTGGAGGGGAAATCTACTTCGAGCACATCGACACATCATCTTGTATTGTAGATTTGCTCACCAAACCTTTGAGCAATGATTCCTTCATCAGGCATAGAGCCAATCTTGGAATAATACCAAGTACATTTGACTCCCTAGTAGGTGTATCACAAGATTTTGCATCTACCATATGAAATCTTTCTAGAATAGAACTAGTCAACATAGATTGTTTTTAGGAGTGCTGAAAATGAAAAATCATCTATCTTGACTTTAGGCTTGCTACAAACTTTTTTCTATGCAAGTGTGTTGTTTCATATGGTAAATGCCAAATTTGGCCTAGAAGGAACTCGAGCTCTATGGGTTTCTCAAGTCTAGTTGGTAGTATACAGCTTGCATATAGATTATAGACTTAGAAATGTCATTAATATGCTTGTAGAAACTTGTGGCATATCACATGCAATTGCTGTAAGTGATCCATAGTGACATGCAAGACATGCACAAAGTGAAGATTGTACAATTCTAGGTAGGAAAAAGACACTTGGTAAAAGTAGGACGTGGGAAACCTACCCTACTATAGGTTAGATCAAGTTTAAAGGGTTGGTCATGTCATTTCGGTAGTGATTCCTAGATTATAGGACCCACACCTAAGTTTAACGTGAAAAATTGACCAACTAGTCACCTACTAGGCATGACTCTAGGAATTAGGCTAGGGTTGCAAATTAGGGAAAAAGTGCCAAGTTAAATTCCTTATTACATGCTAGAAATCCACCTAACTTCACAAAGGAAGTCACTTTTGCTATGTATTCCAACCACCAATAGTGAGAAGATAGATTATTTTTGGAGCTCATTGGCAATCTCAAGCTACTCCACTATGTGCATTGAGTTTTTGTGATCCAAATGCAACCAAATCAATTTGTACTTGTTTCTCAGCTTGTAGGCCATACTACAGCCTGTAGTACACATGTTCCAAGTTAGATTTAGTGATTGATCAATGTTATTGATTGTTCTTGCTTGTTGATTGCCAAATTGCCAATCTAGATCAACTTTTTTTTGTAGTTTTTTCTAGTCCATGGAAAGGAAGATCAAATTTTCCATCTCAGAAGAATGTTTTTGGGCTCAAGCAAGTACCAAGGAGTTGGAGTTGGCATGCCAGGCTCAACACTTGTTGGTTGACTCTCAAGTTTGTGATAAGTGAATGTTTTTCAAGGCAGATGGAATCCATATCACTATGTTTTGGCATTGCGTTGTCGATATGTTACTTACAAGAACTAATGATATTGAGATTGATAAGGTCAACTATGGAATTAGTAAGAGACAAAGAATCTTAGCATTCTTCTTCGTAGCTTAGAGAGATCTAGAAAAATCAATGTACCAATTTCTTATGGCAAGAACATTTTGTGCAATCTATCCTTTGAAATCCTATGTCACATCATAAAATTGATGTAAGAGATATGAAGCATCCTATATGAATAGTAAATGAACTAAAATGATTAGGCCTACCCTCCACACGTGGGAACATACTCCACACATGTGAGATTACATATGTACGTGAAATTATAAACTAATCAAGCTAGATATTGCAAAATCTTCACAAAAAAGGCATTCAAGCTTATGTGAGAAGTTATCTATCGCATATGCCAAAATATGAAAAATGCAACTTATAATATACCCCTTTAGAACTCAAAAAGGGCCTCTTTTTCACTTCATTAATGACTTAATCCATTTCGGTTAACTTACTCATCATTCTCCTGTGGCACTTTATTTGTGGTTACAACATGGATTAAGCAAGCTATTTGAGCTAGAGTTAAAGCCTACAATCTGCAAGGTAAATTAAAGTTGATCTTTAAGTAAAATGTAATCGCATTTAGTAAATGCAATATTAAGCTATAAAAACCAATTTTTCCATAATGCAATTAAAAAATTTTCCAAATGGATTTGATGCCATGTGGAAATTTGTTTTATGCAATTTCAATGCATGCTAATTGGGGTTGCTAAAAGACAAAGGAACTTAATGGAGAGAGAGAGAGAGAGAGAGAGAGAGAGAGAGAGAGAGAGAGAGAGAGAGAGAGAGAGAGAGAGAGAGAGAGAGAGAGAGAGAGAGAGAGAGAGAGAGAGAGAGAGAGAGAGAGAGAGAGAGAGAGAGAGGACTATTTAAATCTTAACTAAAGAAAAAACAAAACAAGGAGAGGGGGCTCAAAGGCTTGTGCAATCCTGCTTCGACCAACTGAACTAGGGGCCCTAGTGCATGTTTAGGTCCATCATGCTCTACTACATGGAAAAGCATGATGAGCATGCATGATCCCTCGTGCCTCTTGTCTAATGTGTTGGAGGGGGACTATGCCCCACTAATCAACCCCTTCAGCCTAGCCTCTCTTTTTGCTTATAAATTTCAGCTTGACATTTTGTTCACTAGCAATGTATACGATTCAAATTTTTCCCTCCCCATCAATTTGCTCCAATTCTATATGTTTCAAAATGAAAATGAGAGAAATTTTATTTTTTAAAAGATTTGGAATCATTTTAAGGAATTTATGATGTTGATGTTTCTTAAAAGTGTAACTATTTAAATCTAATAATCTTACATGCATTATTTGAAAACAATTTAAGAGAGACTACTTGAAATTAGTATGAGTAGTAGGGTTAGGAAATTAGATGTAATGTGGGTCCAAGCTGCAATTTGCCATGTCATATGGACCATTGAATCCTATGTGTTGAAATTTGATTGGTTGCACAAATGGGACTAACATTAATTAAAATAAAAAATGAGGCCCTTGGAATTTGGGTACTATGGTTCCTAAAATGAAAATTCTCCCAAGGTCATTTTAGGTGTTTGAAGTTTGGGTGTATTTGAGATTCACCTTGATCGAATTTGTGCTAATAGGGAGGAGCTCATTGAGGGTGTATATATGGCCCTACCCTCATCTAATGATGCAAAATGCTTGTGAGATGCCATCATCAATATCTCTCCACCATCATGAAGCATTTTGCATGGTTCATGATGATTGGATGACAATGGGTGCATGCATCCTAAATCATGCAAAATTAGCTTCACATATTTAAAATAGGGCTTGATACTATAGTATTCTCATTAGAAGTAATGTTATTTATTTTCTAATAAAAGAACCTTTGTAAGTATGTAGATGAAATTACATTTTCACAAACTTTTGAAACATTAGCACATAGAAAATAGAATTGGCATGTGAAACTTTGATAAGTATGTGAAATTAAGTGTTCATATGTATGCAAGCATGATGCACTCATCAAAACTTAAAATAAGACAAAGAAACACCCTCATGCTCACATTCTCATATTATGGTGTGAAGGGCTAGGAGTTGAGGTCCACAATCCTTTTTGAACACCAAGTTAGCTCCACCCTGAAATTAATACAAGAGAAAAAACAATTCATGATCCATAAGACCTATGGAGCACATAATAAATTTCAGGGTTCTCCTATTCAATAACATTTCAAGTTAAGATTCTCCTTAACATCCTAGTTCAACCTTTATCTTTCAAGGAAAAGTAGAGATTCCAATCGTGAACACATATGCCTTTCAAATGAATAAGGCGAAGCGACTTTGTTCCTTGACAACATGTTTGTACTAGAGTTGAGCCTCCTGCAGGCTTCAAACTTATTGTTGACACATTGCAAGCACACTCATGCTCTCATTTCACATACACGCCAAATGGCTAGGTGTTAAACCTTGCATCTTCCTCTAGCACACAACCCAAGGTGGCATTGAGCTCCACTCCACTTTGGCAACTTCCAAGTAAGTCTCTCATCTGTGTCTTCATGATCAGCCTTATGTAGCTATGTAAACGATAACACTCGGACAAATAATGCCAAGGGACTTCATACTTGGTAGGTCATGAAAGACACATGAAAGAGCATGATATGAAGCTTGTCCAATATTAGAACCTTTTTTTGCTTTCAAGTAAATATAGAAGATTTTTTTTATCAAAGTGAATACAAACAATCCTAGAATGGCACCTAGTTTGAACCGTCCATTGACTACTAGATGTCAATGACTAAGAGATTGACACCTAGAATAGAAGAATCAAGTGCTCAACGTTAATTACCAAATGGATGTCCACCAAATCTTCTCAAATAGAAATATAGAAATTATTTTCTATATGTGAATGTGGACAATTCTTAAGAAATGACACCTAGCTCTTCGACTGTCTGAGTGCTAGATGTCAATCACTAAGCTATTGAGACCTAGAGTTTAGACTTCAAATTACATGTCCAAGAGCTCAATGCCAATTACTAAATGGATGTGCACTAGAATCTATTCAAATGTTTTTGTTTTTATGTTGTATGTCAACACCCAATGTTATATTGTCCTATCATTATACATAAATAAATTGCATTTGGCATTAAGTAGGAAAGGTCAAGGGCCATTCTCCAAGGTCATGCCTTGCCCTCAACCCTTGGCCTTATCCCCCCTTGAAAATTATAGAAGAAGAATGGCCATGAACGATTGTTGAAAAAGGAGGACTTGATGCTCACAAAACATTTCAATGGAAGTGAGAAAACATTAAAATAGATTTTATAATATTAAAGCACACTTTTAATAAATAAAACTTAAAATTAATAGAATGTTGATTTCAACAAATGGTATCTTTTAGAGCAGGCGAGAAAATATAGCAATGCTCAATTCTCACAAAAACATTTCAAGCCAATATTATTAAAACCGAGAAAATCACAAGAAGCTTTGTAATATGCATGAAATTCAAATCTTTGAAATATAAAATAAAAAACAAAGATTGCATTTTAGAAAAATGAAAAGCTAAAAAAAATATCATTTTAATGATCAAACTTAACTAAGAGTGACACTTCATCTTTTAGCAAATCATCACAATAGCTTACCTTGACAAAGCTAAAAAGGCATGAAATTTGAATTTGAAACTGGTAAGTAAAATCCCAAAATTTGGCATGTAAGACAATAGACCTAGGGTTTTTGAGAGCACTAGGTAGTTAGAATGATGTATATAAATGATAATAAGAACAACAAAAACATGAGTTAATCTTTGATGTTATCAAGAATCTTTGATGGAGAATGGACATGTGGGTCCTTGCTATTTGTTTACTATTTTTTGGAGCACCTGAAGTCCCGGAGAATTTATGAATATAAGTGCTCACAAGATATTGATAAAATCTCAAGGGCCAATTGTTGAAACTTTTTATACTTATATATTTTATATTATAAGTTTCTGTATTTTGCTGTTTCCACAAAAGTATTGTAATCTTTCATCTTTGTTAAGAGAAGAATGAGCTATTGTGAAAATTATATGGAAGGTCATTTGTGTTTTCTAGGTGAGTTAAGTTTTAAGAGGAGTCTCTTTTAGTTGATTCTTTTTTAATTGTAGGACTCTTCTTATTTCTAGCTTTGTCAGAATAAGTATAAGTAAGACAAACTACTAAAAGATGAGATGTCACTCCTAAATAAGACCCAGTCTTTCTAGATAAGTTTTTTTTTTAAAATTCTAATGAAATGCAATCTTCCTTTTATAATTTAGCATTTTGATTACCCTAAGCAAAGATTCTCATAATAGATTGAATCACCTTGTTTATTCTCTCCTTCAATCACCTTGTTTGTTCTTGGACATGCACAGCAAAGCTGACCTCTCACCTTGTAGATGACCTTGTTTATTTTATTTTATGAGGTTGTTTATATTTTTGTTACGAGCACTCGAATATTTTGACTGGCCAGGACACAGATCTGCTGTGATAAATTGCTACTGCAGTCAGCAGAAGAAACAAGCTGGGACGGTATTCTCGAAGAAAGGTTCCGGCAGACCAGCTATATTGAGGATATAAGGGGATGCTATCACTCTCTCATTCATTCTCCCACAGAGAAAATAAAGATCAATTTGAAGCATTTGCGTTGTTGGGTTTGTGAATTAGTGCGTGAATTCATCGACTTCGGGAGCTCTCTTTAGAGTTAAAGTATAGATCACGGGATGATCAGCAACTGAGTTGAGTGTATATAGTTCTCGTAAGGAGAGTTAAGAAGTATGACACGATCATGGTTGCAGAAGAGGTCGTAGGATCAGATGACATGTCGTTGATTGTGATCATGAGAAAGGAAGACGGCAGCAGCAAACAAAAGTGACTAAGAAAGGTAATGAATGAGCAGCGAAGATTCATACTGACTTAGAAAATGGGTTTTAGTGCATTTCAGATTAGAGATGGATCGGATCGTGCCAATACTTCTTATGTGGAAAGCCTTACATTATGGCCAACTGCTTCGCCAGGTGCTGCTGGTAAGAATGATGTGAATGCAAAGGAATCAGGGCCTGAGAGTCCAAAGCTGTGGAAACGAAATGCATCATCTAGAGAAGGAGCAACCACAACGGAGGAAGTCGCTCCTGAGATGACAAGACCAAAGCTATCAACCAGCAACATCACTGTAGAGCAGATCAGAACAGCTCAGGATGAGATGGTCGCTCTCTACATGCAAGCATCTACGACCAGCAGCTTCCATGATCTCACTCTCGCTGATTTGGCCAAACCAGGACAAGGAAAGAAGGAGCTTCACGTATGCGGAGGAACAGTGACAACAGACCAGACATCGCCAAGAACTCCCAAAACGCTGGCTACCATTTTGTCGCTCGAACATCATCTTGAAACTGACGAAGGCAAGTTCTTGCCAGTGACCGCAGAGACGAAATCACGTGATCCGCTCAAGAATGACAAAAGGGGAGCACAACTCCCCAAGGCAGTCGAGAAAGCCGCAAAAAAGAATTTGAATAGCCCAAGCCCAAGTAGATTCGTATCTCATCACCCAACGAAGTGCTGTATGTGTACCTCTTACGTCTACCTCTTCAAAACCAGATGCCTGGTCAGAACTCCTTGCTTTTACTGCATTTAGTTTAGGTGCTCTTAAAAACTTATGCGATATATGTCTCCGTAACATAAGCTTTGCTCTTGCAGAGTGCTTAAACGATTTACCTGAGTGGTGTAATCAACTGTGTCTTCAATGTTATCTTTTATAAGCTAGTTTTACGACATCATGGAACATAAGAGGAAGTTTTTGTTCACAGGTATGTGGGAAGCTTTACTGCAGAGATTGCGTGAGGAAAGGGATGGGTCAGATGACTGAAGGCCGAAAATGCACTCTATGCGTTGGCAGGTGCTTCAATGAAAGGTAACTAGCACATGCAACGTCAAAAATGAGCCGTGAAACCGCAACCTCAACTTTAGCAGTTTCAACTTGGCTCGATGTATCTACTGCTTATCATTTCAGACTTCAAAATTCTGTCTTGGAGCCCGGATTATGGCAGCACACGGCTGATCATTTGTATGCATTTCTAGTATCACCAATTATGTTCATATTCTTTACCGATACAGTTCGATGATACTTTCGTTTTATTCTGTTGCAGGTACAAAAACCGAATTAGGAAAGGCTTCAATTTGTCCCGAATGATAAAGAAGGCTGAAATTAAGGCATCTCTTCTACAATTGTTTGTTACCGTCAAATCAACTCGAGCAACAAATTAACTCGTCTACACTAAAATCCTGAATCCGTTTCATCGCATAAACTTTTTGGCTCTTTTTACTCCATTCTAGGTGCAGCAGCTTTATTGATTGCGAATACAAAGTGAACAGGTGGATGCCGATCATGAACTACAGACCCACCAGCAGTTGAGAAGGGGAAGTACTGGCCTAATGCGTATGTACAATCGAGAATGTGGGATCTCTATGATGTAACTCGCTCAACTGAATGAAGAGATTATAATTTTTGCAGTTTGAGATCCCAGGTTTGGTGTCTACAAAGTTAGAGAAGTAGATTCACCAGCATAATCCACAACTAAATTTCGTGTAGCTGTGGCTTGGTGGCTTTGTGTCGAAAATGACATTTCGCTCAGTCCATCCTTCTAGAAATTGTATTTAGTATTGTGAAATTCCAACAAATCAAGTCACAAATTACTTCTCATAAGCTGAATCATGATCAAAGATACCCTTATGAGAGCCAACATTAATTTGACACTTTGATGTTAATCAGTCTAAGTCAATTCAAATCTTTGAAATTTTCATGTCAAGAGTCGTGGGTTGTGAAGATGATCTTGGACAATTACACACTATAAGCAATGTTCCTCATAGGAATGCAATTATGGCCTTGAATTGAGTTTAATAGTAGATCTATTTTGATATGTCATTATGTGCATCTTGCATAAATTTAGAATCTTACATAGGAGTTAACAAACTAATGTAAAATTGTAATGATTCTAGTGTGAACATATATGTAGTTTTTAGCTTTTGGTGAGATTTTTATACCAATAGGCAATTGGCTAGGGATTTTCACGTTGTTTAGTGACTACAACATTTTCAATCATTTATGAGGTACATATCGAGGTTAATTCTTCAAAGAAAAACTATAGAAATTATTAACGATTTACATTCGACCATTATCCTCGTTACATTCATCTCAACAACCTTCAACTATTGGTAAGGCTTATTGCGATGCTTGAAGAAATGTCAACCAATTGATGAACATAGGTGATAGCTATCTTCTACAATGTAGTAATCTTTGTAGCCCCAATTATTGTTCTCAACTTATTGGGACACACTATCTCTCAACAACCTTCAACTGTTGGTAAAGCTTATTGCAATGTTTGAAGAAATATCAACCAATTGATGACGTCCATAGGTGATATCTATCTTCTACAACCTAGCAATCTTTGTACCCCAAACCATTGTTCTCAACTTCTGAAATAACTAGCTATTGGAGAGTTTTTAGCCATGTAGTAGATGGTGGATAGCTTGGAAACCAAAGCCAATTGTGGTCATTTGATCACAACAACAAGACTACATGTGAATCATACATATGGAAGCACATAATTTCATAAATCCCCTAACAGGTCCAATGACTACCTTCTACAATCAATCATTGATCATCTCAAGGTTTTAATGCATGAGGCGGTGTTGTGAGCTTAGTAAAGACTTTGAAAGACTAAGTTTTATATTAGTAATAGCAAAACTTGACACAAAGTATAATTTGTATCTATTCATATTCAAGGGCTTTGTTATTAACATAGTGTCTTCATATTACTTGAAAAGTTATTCAAGAACTTTGACCTATACATATGTTGTTCTAACATCTATGTACTATTATCTTGTTGTTACAATTTAGCCTAATATTTTGATGGACTTCACCTCATCTTGAGGTTCTTGATTTTCGAAATATGGAGGGTGAGGACGTCATCCTTAACATTGGTCTCCACATCCTCCACTTTTGCATTATGTGGTAACCAAAAGTGTCACCCCATGCCATGATTTGAACATTTTCTCCTCCTTTGTCAAGGCCGTAATCCAAAATAGCAAAGAATTAAGATTTTAACAAGAACAAGGGGTTTTGACATTTTGCGAGTTTTGCGAGTTTCTTCCATGAGAAGCTCCAACAAAATGGTAGCACATGGTGTGCTACTCTTTCTATGCCACTACATGATTTTTTAAGAACAAGAGTGATGGTTTGGTGCATACTTAAAAATTTGACTATCCATCATATTCTAAATAGGTCCATCACAAAATACTTTGTTACTCTATAAATACAGGTTCACTTTTTTTTTTTTTAAATTGTCCTTGAAGTTGTAAAATTCAGCATGCCGGCGTGCTAGCTTGCAATTTTTTTATTTCAAAAACATGAAGTTTTTTTGAAGAACTTTTTGAAAAAATTTCTTTTTGGAGCTGATTCGGCTAGCATGCTGGTGAGCTTGCCAAGTAAATTATAAAATAGAAAAGCTATTTTGACACATTTGAGAACCAAATTTTGAGTAAAACCATTATTTTGGAATATTTATTTAAACCCCGCAACGTAGTAAGCCGACATGCTAAGTAAAAGAACTAAAAGAAAAATTTACAACCTTTGAAGATAGCACGTCGGCGTGCTATATGAAATGAGAAATTTTTTTGCTGCACAAAAAAAAAGTTTTTTTTTTCCGGCGTGCTATCTGGGTTGGCTGCAAAAAAAAAAAATTAATTTGAATTTTTTTTTACTTAGTGGAATCTTTAACTATGTACCAGACCACAATTTTAATAATAAACATTGAAGTACTAGCATAAAAAGGGTGGCACACCATGTGCTATCTTTTTGTTGAATGATGGCAAGAAAGAAACTCACAAAACTTGCAAAAAATTTACTCGCAAAATGTCAAGGCCCAAGAACAAGGAGATAACAAAAAATTGCCTCCTTGAGGCGACGATCAATGATGGGAGGTCCCCTCTCTACTTTCTGAATATGATCTCTGACAAGAGCTACACTTGGGTGCATTCTCTATTGTGCCAGTTGATTTCTGCCTTGGACGTGTAGAGGAAAGTGTTCAACATTAGAGGAGTTCCAAAATTGTAAAAAACCCTTTGTAAAGATACTTTTATTTTTTTCTCCTAGTTTCGACCTCCAGCTGGCCCAATGAAAATGCTCAAATTTGAATTCTACGTAACGTAGCTCAAATAAACTAAAAAATAAAAATATATTAAAGCAAACTTTGAAAGTTGCGTTGGGCAGCATGGACGTATTCCATTGGTTCTCTCTTCCCGTGCTAATCTGCCCAACGTCAATACCTCAAGTTAAATTTATTTAACTATGTTGGTTAGCATAATAAAATTTGTTAACTAGACTAGTTACAGTTATAGAAATATAGTATGCACAGTTGCTAGAAATATAATTGTAACTACTGTGGCATTATCTTGAGATTAAATGTGATATGAAAAATTGAATTTAAAATTATTTCAGAGAGATTTTTGGTGCCTAAGCTTTGAAAATAGCAATGGCAAGGAGACCAAGATCTACAATTGAGCCTGTGATTCTTTACAATGAGAAAGATGTTGCTGATAACTGGAAGCCAACAAAATATACAAAGAATTCATGGGTGTTGTTGCATCCATCATCAAAGAACAATTTTCGACAGAAGAAAAGCACAAAGATGAAATACAAATCTTATTGGAAAGCAAAGATTTTGGAGTTTAAGACAAGGGGGTCAATCTATATCAAAAGTTTTAGTACAACATGTTCATATGCGTTTGGAAAGTACAAGATATCAATCCTCATTATCATCGAAAATGTAACTGTAAGTATATCAAAACGTATGTACTCTACTGTAATCATACGTGTTTTTTTATTGATGCTCTTCAGATTACGATCTAAATATTTCAATGTTTTTCCTCTTTCAGATTTATATCCTTCAAACATAAGTGAATGGGAGCCAGCACAATTACTTGTAGAGATTCACTTTGATGTTGGAAAGCTGCAATACAAAGGAAGAAGTCCAAAGGAACTTGCAAATAGTGACATATATTTTTATGAAGCTTCATATATACCACAAAGAGATGGAGTTTTCAGAGTGATGAGTGGCCTATTCCTGATAGTATTGTTTCTGAATTCTTCAGATGCAAGCTACTCTTGGATGTTAGAAATGCCATGAAGAAAAGTATGGGTTCAAAAATTGTTCGCCTAAGTTGGTTTCTCTCATTGCATATATTTGTTGATTTTTTCTCAAGTGCAAGTGTTCAAAGGACACCAATTTTATTTGTTTGCAAGGATTTATCAGATGAGACATTGTCAAATCTCATGGATCAAGACTGAGATAGTAAAACAAATAATGATATAGAATGCAGGATAAAAATGTCATCAATGATCTTCCGTTATCATATCGGAAAAAAAATGCTCAGTCTCACATTTAGTTATCATATATACAAGAAAATTGATGGCACATGGCTACCACTAGATCAAGACTTTGAACTAAATAGTCACACAGACCGAAACTTAGATAAGCATCATACACAATGAAGAATTTTTTACTATGGTCGAGGTGGAAGAGCATTGGATGCTTGATTTTATCAGAGCAGAGCTCATGCTATTACAAACCAATCTACCGACTTATTTCAGATTCATCATCAATGGAAGACTCGTAAGTACTCTATGTTTAATGCCATTTCAAAATAGTACAAAATAATGGAAAATGACATAATTCGCAATGGCACGTTCACTAATATTTGTCTTGTCACATATGCAAAAAAGACAAGAGCTGCTAACGTGCTGCAAAGATCTACCTACAACAATCACCATTGTGGAAGAACAGTAACTTTAAATAAAATTCAGCAAAATTTGTGTATAGACTCTTTCATTCAAAAAATGAAAGCCCAATTTGGGCATCAATACATGTATTTTGGGCTCCCAAATTTAATAAAATGGAACTGCATTTGATATATAAATATATATTTTCCTATCAATTCTATACATTTTCAATCTATATTTGTTCTATGATATCTATATTTTTCTGGTTTTTATTTAGTATAATAACATCATCCAGAGCGCCATCATCAACTAGGGTTGGCTGAAGCCTTGCCCTCGCCAATATGATCAAGATCATTTTTTGTCTATATTTGTACACCTAGAATGCTGTGTATTCATGAAGTTTAAACTACAACATAGAATATTTGCATATTAGTTATGGTTAGAAAATTTTCAGCTTAGAAAAATGAATCATGACTTCAAAATCAAGAATAAACAAAATAAATCACCTTTGAAATATCAACATCCTATTGAAGGATGAACCACTCAAAAAACAACTTTGTATTGTACAAAGTGTACCACCCACAATTGAATGAATCATTTTGTTGGGGTGACTGCAAAAAGTTCAGAACACAAGATATCAATAATTGGAAACCACACAATGATAAGAACACATTAGATTGTTGATTTCAGAATGAGAAGGACAGAATTTACCTCCAAACTGATGATCTCCCATTCAGTTGCATGGGGAGTCTCTGATGGAATATATTTACATACAATCGATAGGATCGAGTCAATATCCTTATATGTATTACCAACCGAATTCATCTTTACACAAAAATGTTTAATAACATTATTTACAGGTCTCCTAATAGAGATCAGGTTTAAACTCCAATGCTCACTGCAAAATAAAATAGAGAGTATTCTGAGAAATATTTCAAATGATAATGCCAATGATAAAGCTATAAATAACAAGAAGCATTGAAATTGATTTACTTGAAGTGATAAGACATCAGCAGGTATTTTGTAATTGGTGTGCATCCACTAAACAAACATTGTGACAAAGTGTCATTCTTCTTCTTAATTGCCTGGAGGAAAAAATTGCTGAGCACCAAAATTTCTCTCGATGAATCTCTTGCAATGTCAAATTGCAAGAGTGTGACCCCATATTCTATCACAAAATCACTGATAGAAGCTCGTTTGTTTTTCAGATCCAAACAATCAATTACCCTATAATTTATAGTGAAATCAAATTTCTCTAATCTAAAACAAAATGGAACTCCAGTTCCATCTACAGCATTAGATATGTCACTCTCAAATTTAAGATACTCATCTGAATCTATATATGTATAAAATGAAGAAACTTAATGTTTCTAGCCACAAAGCTTTGATAGCTTTCGAGTTCATGTCTACAAAAATGCACAGAAAGGACCAACAAGCCTTTGTATCTACAGAAATACAAAGAAACTGCCCACATGCAGAAGCCGTCCTAGACAATAGAACTGCAAGCCTACCTACAACTTGAACAACAGTAAAACACAATGGTTCCACACCTAGCCGAAGAGACAAAGGCAAAGACATTGCAATACCTGAAGAATCTCTCAAGAGATCAACAAGAGAATGAAGAGCGCCAGCCAGATTCGTGCCAAGCAGCTCGACTTCGACATCTGAAGAGTTCTACGAATTCAATGGCGAACCGCAAACCTACGAGGAACCCATCGATCGTCCAGACAAGGACAAATGGGTGCAAGCCATGAACGAGAAGATCGAATTAATAAAGAAGAACGAGGTATGGATTCTACACCCAGTACCAGATAAGCAAAAAATTGTGCAATGCAAATGGGTATACAGATTGAAGTATGGACCGAATGGAAATGTGTCTAGTGTTGGGTGAAAGAGGGTGTGTTACTGTGAGAAACAAAAATATCTCTAAAAGAAACGAACACGAAAATAAAAGAACTCAAAACTCGAACGAGAAATGAACTCGAACGGAAAGTGTTCGTGCGTAGTAGAATGAGCTAAATTACTCTTTCCCTAAGCACAACTACGCCTATAAAAAACAAACAGAACGTTAGTGATAAAAATCACGGTCGATCTGATTACGTAGCCAAACATTAAACAACAAATCATCAGAAGGATAATTTGTCGTGAAACAACTAGACAAATTATTAGTTGCAAATGATTCACGAAGAGCTAGACTGAGCTCGACTGATAATTAGTCTCGAATTAGTCGCGAAAGGCAAGACTAAATATTAGTCCCGAACAGCTAGACTAATAATAATTCGCTAAGAACAGATTACCAGATTGAGCAATAAGAGAGTCAGACAAAATGTACAAGTTTCTCTATTAATTTGCCTAGCTCCTCTTGCTAGGGATCAACAATTCGGTTGATCTTTGGAGTTTTCTGATCTCCCTCAACCAGACCTGCTTCTTGCCACATCTACGGCCAGTATCAGGGGGAACACGGGAATGGGATGGCTGTACAGTGGTGATGGCACGAGCGGTGGATTTGGTCTTGGCCATCATTCTTAGAAGAAGAAATTTAACAAAATGAAGTTTGAACAAAACCAAAGTGGATGAAAACAAAAAAAATTGCAATGAAAGGACGCTTGAGATCGATACCAAAACTGAATATCGGTTTTGAGAGCAAGATCTACACAGATTATTTGAAGAAAAGAGATGCGCGCTCGAAAGCGATATTGCACCACCAGCGGTATCGGACTCGAGCGCACTGTGAGAGGGAGAAGCTTGAACGGTGAAAGAGCGCGCTTGAGAGCGATATCGGGAGCTAAAAGCAAAAATTTTGCGAAAAAAAATAAAAATTCCGAGGACTTATATATATGAAATTTTTGCACGTGTGAAAAGACGGCGAAGACATGTGTTGTTAGATTATTAGGCCATGTGGAATGTCCATACTGACAATGATGACCCAATTATGAGGCCACGTGGGCTCAGACACGTGCGCAAATCCGTTATCGACGCGTGTCATTCTCGCATGTGACAGATGTCAGATCAATCATTCTAGGTACGGCGCATTTATTTTGACCAATCACATGTCAACACGTGTTCCTTCGCCACTTCTCCACACGTGCATATTTTTTTTTTTATAAATAGGTCTTTTTCGCCTCGAATTTTCACACAAATTTATGATTGCTTTGCCGGATATCGATTTCAAGCGCGTCGCTTGCTCTCATTACCTTTCGTTGACTATTATGCGCCTGGATCCGATACTGCATCGTTCGATATCGCATTCAAGCGCGCTTCGCATCTCTTTTCTTTTCTGCTCGATGTTTTTGCGTTTGGATCTGATACTCCAACTTCAAATATCTCTCTCGAGCGCACGTTGCCTTGACATGCTTGTCTGACCTGCGGTGTTTGCGCCTGAGAGCGATAATTGAAACTTCTGTTATTTTTGTTTAAAATGTCTAATTTTGAATCCAGTTTGTTTTTTTTTTTTAATGAATTTGGTATTATTGATAGGTTGGACTATTTGAAATCTCTTTTTTCTCCTTTTCTTTTTATTCTACCTTCCATAACTAAGGGCCCTGGTGTGGAGGCATTTTCTGAGATATATCTCAGATTTAAGTCCCTACTCAGTTTTCCGCTATTCAAATCTCATAATAAAGACATGATTCATTATCAGGACCTGGTGGCACTCATCCAAAGTCAACTTGGTTTTTCACAGCCAACTGCTATTCACCAACAATATTGACATCGAAAGATGGACATAATATTGATGGAGAGACAGTAATTAGAGAAGACAAAGCCGAATGCGTAAGCTTTTGTCTCTTATCAAGTACTAGTAGATTTGTTATGTCAGATTATATACTGGAGCTTACTTTGTTTTTTATCATTTCAAGAAACAATTTTCCTTGATGATTTCACAATTTGTCGAGGAGGGCAGAGATCTTCTGCTGGAGAATTTTCAAGAGATCGTGCACTGGGGCACTATCTGAAGTCCTTCAAGAATAATGAGATAAGTGTTGTCCATTCAAAGTTTCATCAACATCGTGAAACTATGATTATGGCAATCAAGGCACTGTCTCATTTTCGTGGAGGACATAATTTCAATAAGGTGCATAAAATAATTTTTGTAAAGAAAACTATTGCGGTTACAATTTTAGGATATGGACCAGTGAATTCCATGCTCAGATCATCTCATTTTGCAGTGTATGCTGCTTACGTTGATCTGAGTAAGCATGAAAACTATGAGCTATTGGATCCATACGAAAGAAAAAAATTGTTGCATGATTCTAAGTTGCAACTTTCATTGGAAAAAATATCGGAAGCAGATTAGATACTGCTGAATTGTACTTTGTAAATATTTTTATTTAATGTACAAAAATTTATTGTGTCTATAGCCTACTAGCTTGTATAAATTTGCATGCTTTTTGAAATTTTTTATAATCCGTGGATTTTGTATTATGAGGAATCTAGATTCTTCTATAAAACCATTGGAAAAGTTGCAGTATATAGCTGTTTTTTGTGCTAATCCCGCCATGTTGTGTACTTTTATGAAATGTCGCTCTTGCTTGCCAATGAGATTTTTCCATTCCTTGCGATGACCATATACTAAGACTTCCACTATTTCTTGCAAAGAATGTCGAATGATGTCATAATATGTGCTACATGTCCTAAAAACATAATCTAAATCAATACCAAAAGTATCTAATTTAATTGCACATATTTGTCTATCGTAGTGTAAAATCAAAATCTTACCATATAATGTGTTATATGATCAACACCCCATGCACTTTGAACGGCATCCACAAATTCATTGGTTGTTTTCTGTATCATTTGAACATCAGTATTTGAAAATTTATCTTTTCTCAAGTATTTCACCATATTTTCTAACTTTTTCCAAACTTCTACTTTGTGTATACGAGTGGAACCTTCTTTTTCGAAATCTTGAGTTGCTGCAATAATTTCTTTCCAAACCGTGTATTGAACCTTAGATTGTTTGCCAAAATAATTTGATAAAAATCTTCGAGCTTTAGATCCTCCAATGCTCGGCTTGCATGGAATATTTCCTGTTTTACTTGGTAGCTTGTCATCTTTTTTTATTTCAACGTGGCCTTTATGTAAGCCTGCTTTGGACAACACAATCTCTAATATGAAAATAGCTTCCTTCGCAAAGGCCTCTGGCTTGGAATTCCATGCAAACAAGATGTGAAGATATATTATTTGTTTTATAATACGCACCTCTGCATGCAATGTACAAATATGAACATTTCGTAGAGGAATCGGTAGTATAGGTTTTCAATTAGGATCTTCTTGGTCTCTTGATTCTATTGTACTCCTTGTCATGTCTTTTGTTGTTTTCATGCAGTACAAACAAGGGTATTTAGAGTTAGCGCCATGAGATACATTGAACATACATTTTAATGTCTTCAGATCTCCTGCTAAATGCCATTCAATGCTGAAAGTGCCAATTTCCAATAATAGTGAGTGGAACTCCCTCCATGTGATTTTTTATGGTGGCAGGATATGATGTTCTATTAAATATCCATGAGAGAATGCTATGGTCTTCTTTCAGCACCTATAAGAGAATACAAAAACGTGATTCGCCTCATAATACTAACACAGAGGAGATTTTAGATGTGAAATCCATATTCAAATGATTATCCCTATTTATTATGCGAAGGAACCGTTATACCTGAAATGCTGCCAACCATCAAATATCATTTTCTGATTGAACACTAAAATTGAGGCCTTCTGAGTCTTCTGAATTTGAAAGTGCTCTATTCATGATTGTGAGGCTGACTCTTTCCATTTTTTGTCCTTTTATAATTTCAGACTCATCTAACTTGAGAACAACTATCAACTTGTTATTGACATTCTCATTTGTAATACCGTAAAAATTTATGATAAATGTTAATAACTGATTAATGTCAATAAATAAATTGTTGGAATTGTTATATGCTAGACTTTCTCCTTTCGAGCAATACACGTCATTGATATGAGATGGATTACCAACTATTGTCTGCATACCATGGTTTAACATGTCTCTCTTTTTTTTAAGATAAAATGGTCGTGGGATAACTTTTTAATATTTACCTGTGTAAATGCCTCCTTTATCATCTTAAACATTGTTGCATATGCTTCCTTACTGATGCTAGAAAAGTCACATGCCCCCTGAAGCAATGTAGTGTCTAATACTTTTCCAACTTCATCCATAATGCTATCAGTAACTAAAGCCTTAATCTTTTTCATTTTGTTATTATTTAGCATTGATGTCATAGATTTAGAAGTCAAGATAGAGCCTAGTGAGTTTCCAATTGAAATCTCATCGGCCAAATGGTCATGAACAACCAATGCTGATCTGCATTGCAAACATAATGTTCATGAAAATGTCAGTAGAAACTAGGACACTCACAGTATTCACAACAGTATATAATAAGCAAATCAACAAAAAGTTGAAATGAATAAATAACAAAATTAGTGATTATGAATGAATCAAAAGGTTCATACTTAGGTCACTGATAGTTTTTCCTATCACCTAGACTAATCTTCCAGTCCTATCATGGACAAGCTTGATGGAGCCAATTACCACCTGTGGAAATTTAAGATGAAAATTGTACTAATGGCTAAAGAATTGTATGACGTTGTTACAGGTGCAGAAGAAAAACCTGAAGCAAACGACACAACAATCGTCAGATGGAAGCTAAAAGATGGCAAAGCTTTCATGCTGATCATCCTCAACATTACGAATACCCAGATCGGCCAAATATCCGAGACCCAGACATCGAAAGAAGGTTGGGACATCTTGAGCACACTATATGAAGTGCGAGATAAGCTTCCAAGCTACATCTTAGGATGAAATTTTACTCCCTCAAGATGACGAATGGTAATTACCTGCAAAATCACATCAACCAATTTAAGAAGCTGCTAAAGCAAATGGCCGCTGTCAGATTTGTCATAGACGATCAAGATGCAATGATGCAACTACTTACAAGCTTGCCAAGCTCATACGCCAGCTGGGTGATGAAAATCATGACACATCCAGAACTGACTCTTTCGAGAGTCATTACTATGTTGTTGCAGAAAGACACGCGGAGGAACGAAACCTGAAGTTCCTTGGCTGATTCTCACACTTTATACACCAACAAGAGCACGACTAAGCAGAAGAAGAAAAAAGGCCCAAAGCAATCAAAGGCAAACCAGAAACCAGCACAGCACAAGGAAACAATCAAATCCGCAGACGAAAAAGAAGTTGTTGTGCAGATACTACAAACAAAACAACCACGAAATTCAAGATTGTCGGATATTGCAAGCAAAGAACAACAGCAAAGGGTAGTCGAATCAAGTAGAAAATGTAGCTACATAAGCTCCATAGCCTATTCAAGAAGCGGATCAGGATGTCTTCATGACCAGCCATCAAGGAGCATCCAGCGACAATTCTTGGTTCTTGGATTCCGGAGTCACTCAGCACATGACCAACTGCCAACCTTGAAGTACATCAACTTGATGTACAAACAGCTTATCTGAATGGAGTTATACAAGAAGACATCTACATGATCTAGTCTGAAGGATTCGTTCTGGAAGGTATGGAGAATCATGTCTGTAAACTCCATAAGGCACTTTACGGCTTGGAATAGTCTGTCAGAGCTTGATTTCAGAGGATCAACACATTCCTCATTGAACAAGGTTTCCAACCAAGCATTGTTGATTGCAACGTCTATTCCAAGTCAGTGTAGCAATCCTTCATTGTCATCACCTTATATGTGGATGATACGTTGCTTTTCAGCAACAATACCAATTTGGTCAAGGATTCTAAGCAGATGCTGATTTTAGAGTTCGACATGACTGATCTGGGCAAAGCTCACTTTTGTTTGGACATTTAGATCCACAGAGACAGAGCGAGACGACTGATCTACATCACTCAACAAAGGTATTCTCACAATGTTCTTAATAGATACAATCTAATGAATTGTAAATTAGCTCACCCACCGATGGATCCAGACCTACATTTGTCAAAAGACCCATGTCCCCAAAACAAGTAGGAAGAGGAGCAGATGAGAGAGTAACCTTATCAATCGATACTTGGATCTCTCATGTACGCAATGGTCTGTACAAAACCAGATATCTCTTTTGCAGTAAGCTCACTCAGCCAATATATGGCTAATCTTGGCATTACCCATTGGAAGGCTCTCATAAGAGTCATGAGGTATATTCAAACAACCATGGACCAGTGCATCTGCTATGGAGATGTCAGCAACGACAATCTTCATCAGCTCAGTGAATATTTAGATGCAAACCGCAACCAACCGTGCTTTATACTTGTTGAGTTGCCCATCGGCTCCATATTTGATCATGTATATCCATTTGCAAGTGATAAGCGTCTTACCATCAGGTAGCTCAACCAAGTTCCACATCCTACTTTTCGATATAGCTTCCATTTCTATTTCCATAGCTTCACGCCACTCTTTGTGCTCCTTTGCTTTATCAAAAGTTTTTGGTTCTTGAGCCTTGAGCAGGGCTAGATTCATCTCTAATCTTGCAGGAGGTTTTTGATTTCTACTTGATCTTCTAGGCTCTCCCTACTCACTTGATTCGAGAGAGTCTCCCTTATTAGCATCACTTGTTACTGACAAGTACCACTTAGGCACTCTCCTAGGAATCTCATTATTGACCCTGTCTTTTTCCATTGGCTCTTCCATATCGACACCAACTTCTTTCTTCACTTGCACTTTAGCTTTATCATCAAAGGGATCAATTGTCAATTTTATTTGGTCATTTTGACCCATCTCATCAAAAGTAGCATCTTTGAAAATCACGATCTTTTGTGCATCTGTGTCATACATCCTGTATGACTGGGCTCTTTCATCATATCCAAAGAAAATACACTTAACAGCTTTTGCATCCAACTTCTTTCATTTTTCATCAGGTACATGAGCGTAAGCATCACAACCAAATATTCATAAATGAGAAACATTAGGTTTCTTTCCAGTAAAAGCTTCGTAAGGTGTCTTACCCTCCACGGACTTTGTAAGACACCAATTCGAGATATGAGTAGCTGTGTTGCATGCTTCTGTCCCAAAAGTATTTGGCAAACCCTTGCTCTTAAGCATGTCCTAGCCATCTCCACAATGGATCTGTTTTTTCGTTTTGCAACTCCGTTTTGTTGTGGTGAATAAGGTGTAGTGGTTTGTCTCTTAATCCCCTGATCCTTGCAGAAATTTATAAACTCTATTGAAAAATACTCACCGCCACCATCTGATCTGAGGGTCTTAATATAACAACCTGTTTGTTTTTCAACTAGAGCCTTGAACTCTCTAAACTTGGCAAAAGCATCAGATTTCTTGCTTATGAAATAAATCCAGATATGTCTACTATAGTCATCAATAAATGTGATGAAATAGTAACAACTACTAATGGACCTATTTTGTATTGGTCCACACAGATCACTATGAACAAGATCAAGAATGCCATTGGCTCTTCTTGCTCCATCTTTGGAAAATCTCTCTCTATGTTGTTTCCCAAAATGCAACCCTCACAAATTTTTCTTTCAAAAGAGATATCAAGCAATCCAACAACTAGATTACCTTTTTTAAGGATTTGCAAGCTTTGAGCACTAATATGACCAAACCTTTGATGCCAAAGATCACTTTGATTATCAACAATGCTTACCATAGCTTGAGTAAAAGATCTCGCATTCAATTTGTAGAGTCGATTCTCGTTGACTCTAGCTTCTGTAGCAATCACTTTGTAGTGATTCTTGATGTCTTTGACAAGACATTTGTCACTGTCAAACTCAGCCTTGAGTTGTTGATCAGCCATCGTCCCAACAGATAGTAGATTGTTAGCCAAGCCAGGTACATATTGCACATTGCTTATATGCTTTATCTTCCCGTTGTCTAACTTCACTGGTACCACTCCAACTCTTTTAATAGATAGCAATGTCCAACTTCATCACCATTGTCAGTTTTCTTAAGTTCTGAAAACCACTCTTTCCTTGAAGTAATGCTCGTGGATGCACCACTAGCAATGTACCAGGTATCCTTGGCTTCATCACTTGTCATTAACGCTGTAATGAACAATTTTGAACTCTCACCTGTATCATCTTCATATTGATCATCATCGTATTGATGTTGATCAATATAATTGTCTTCATAATAATAGTCATCAAATTGATATTGATCAGCATAATTTATTGCTTGCCATTTGTCTTTTTTTTGTTCCGTCTCCTTTTGTTTCTTGAAGCATTCACACTCCCAGTGACTAGGTTTGTTGCAGTACCTACAATTTTCAGGTTTATTTTGTCTTGAATAGCTGTGTCCTTGACCTCGGTCTTGATTCCAATTACCTCGATTCGGACTATCATTGACTTGCTCATGAAATTGTTGAAATGATCCTCGACTTGAGTTTCCTCCTCTTGATTGATACTTTCCACGGCCAAATCTTCCACCTCGTCCTCTAATTGCAAGAGCTTGATCATAGGTCCTGTTATGATGATTCAAGTTCTCTTGACGTTGCTCTTCTTGCAAAAGCAATCCACCTAGTTCTTCATAGGTTGGAAGATTTTCTCTTGTGGCTATACTCGTCACAAACATCTGATGTGACTCACTCAGACTATTCAATGTCAATTGCACGATCTTAGGATCTTGTACTCGCTCTCCAACTGCTGCTAATTGATCACGAATCTCTTTGATCTTCAGTATGTGATTGCCAATAGTTGCACCATCATCCATCCGCAATGTATGCAACTTTGTCTTTAGAAATAGTATTCGAGATGTATTTGTCGTTTCAAACAATGCCTTCAATGTATCCCACGTTTCTTTTGGTCCTTCTGAATCTGAAATATAGGGAATAATTGCATCTCTAATTGATAAGTTGATGACATTTTGGGCTTTCCATCTTTTCCTATCAAATGTCCGCTGATCTTCTTCAATCACTGGCCTTGTCTCTTCACCTGTCACGATCTCCCATAGCTCATTTTCCATCAAAATGTTCTTCAGTTTGAATTTCCAAACTGCATAGTTGTCGGCACCTTCCAATTTGCTTGACTCGTTAAGGACACTCTCGCTTAGAGTTGTCATTTTTGGATAGATGAGTCTGGATCACAAAATTTATTCACACCACAGAACTGTAAATTTTTGGTTGTACACCTGATATCGGTACGACATGCGGGTGTGCGGCTACTCGGGATTCTCTTTACCTCTGGCGCGTCGCTGCGATATTGGTACTGATATGTGATGTCGGTATGCGAGGATGTACGACTGCTCTTGATTTCCTTTACCTCTGGCACGTCGATATGATATTGGTACGGATATGCTATATCTGTATGACATGTGGATGTACGACTTCTCAAGATTTTTCCTACCTCTGGTGCGTCGATCCAATATTGGTACGGAAAAGATTAAAAATAGAGAGAATATAAAAACTTTTAGAGAGAATATTCTAGATTCCCCACTTCGGCAAGGCGGCTACGCCACCTCCTCTTTGCAAAGATTTTGAAATGTGTGATCGTGCGAAAGACAGAGATCAGTAATGTGAAAAGTATGAAGCTTCCTAACTCTAAATGACAGTACTAGACACTACCTACTGTGATTTGTGGTACTCCAAACAGACAAATGAGAGATTTATTGGCAAACCTCTCACACAAATAGCACATTCCACAACAACTAGGAAGTATTGTAAGAATCTCCCCCACTCAACAGATTTTTAATCTGTCTGATGCAGCCCTGGCCTTTTGGATGCCTCCGAGACTGTGCTTTTCACAAAAACTAAGAAGTATTGTAAAAATGTCCCCACTCAACAGATTTTCTACTTGTTTGATACTGCTCTGACCTTTCTGATGCCTCCAGGACTGTCTCTTCATTCTCCACTGATGATTCTGAGCTCCAAACCTTCAAAATATACCAAAGAAGAATTTCTTCCAGCCGTTTTTATCTCTCCAAGATTTCACCTCCCGTGAAGGACTTTCTCACTTCGTTGTGGAGCCTGTGACAAGCTGTATCCACTGATCAAGCACGTTGGACTATTGCTGCTCTGATACCATGTCAAGAATTAGATATGCAACATCAAGCATTCACCATAAGCAATCACCACAAGAAGGTGGAAGAAGAAGATGCACTATCACTCTATCACTCTACATCATACAGAATGTAAAATGTACAAATAAATCCTGAACCCTAATAGAGAGATAAAACCTACGAGTAGACTAATAGACTAGCCTACGGCTATTGACAACTGGTCACAACCGTCAACATTAATGTGCATCATAAACAATAACAATGAAGTTTATCATTGATTTCTAATAGGATTAAGCACATTGAAATCAGATATCACTACATCAAGGGCAAGGTTCTCAACAAGGAGGTGAGCTTAAGGTACTGTAGAACGCAGGACATGGTTGTAGATATATTCACAAAGGCATTAAGCGTTAATACACAAAACAAATTTTGTGCATTGCTTAGTTTGAAGATCAAGGCATTCATGGATCCAGATTAAGGGGGGGTGTTGGATTTATCTCCTCTACTCTCCTAGATCCTATTTTAATCTACCTCCATTCATACTGCATTTTTGCTCATGTTGTCGCACAGTCTACATATTTACATGTAAAATAAGACAGACAAAAGATGCGACTGTCTGCATAAATACAAGTAAATTTTCACAGGCAAAAAAGATGAAAAACATGACACTGTGTTTTTACACAATGTTTGCATAAATACAAGTAAATTTCCACAGGCAAAAAAGGCAACATTATCTTACAAAATGTCGAAGGTGCCCTTACAAAAAAGGGAAGACACCTTGTAAATCAAATCTTAAGGAATTTGTCAAAGTGTCGCATTTTTTGCATCTTCACCAACATTCATTTCAACAAAGGCTGACGTCGCGGCCTTTTCATGCTCATCCAATGCATTTGTGCAAACAAATTTGACAACGACAATTGCCACCCACGATCTCCTACAGACAGCACATCCACTTTCTGCACACTAGTAAAATTGCGTATATATATTGAATACCATTTGCGTATTCTAAACATGTGAGATAACAACGTGTGTGAAAATACTAGGATCAGAAGCTTATTAGAGATAGACGAAGTAGATGCCCTCGAGCATCAATTCTTTGTATTGTCAATAATAGGTTCATTCCTTTACAGATTGGTTAGCTTTGTAGAGCACGCGGCTTCGTCCGCTATTGTCTTGTGTTCAATAACATTATTGATCTGTATATTTTGTTATACTTAATCTGATAACAACTTTGCTTGTTCTACGTTCAGATTTGTGTCAATGTAAATATTGTTTTCACTTCTGTTTTTGCTCCTTTACATAATCTTTTTGTGAGAATTCCATACGATTCAGGCCAAATTTTTTTTTATTCTGACCATTATAATCAATATGAAGCCTACCTAGCTAACAAAATTGATCTTCTCGACAACTTTTTTGATTTTTTTCTTCTAGATACACGTAGAAGCTTTAGATTAGGTCCCAAATTTTGTGTCGAGTTGAAAGATAAGACCTCAAAAATTTCAGATGCAACAGTAGAGGCTGGAGTTTCTTTTTTGCAGAATAGTATTAGTTTCGATTCCCATGGTACAGTTTTTGTAGTTAGTCCATTTTTCATGGGAGCGGTAAAGGCGAAAGAAGCCAATTTTGAGAAGGCTCTCTATTTTATCGAGTGCAGTCCTATGGCGAAATTCTATTTGATTTTATATGAAAATAATTAAAGATTGCTCTTTTGTTTTTGTTGCTTTAATCTGGATTGTTGCATGTTTCATTGTTTTAATAAGAATGGAATTTCTTCATAAATATGAGTTTATCGATATTTGTATTTTGGTTGTTGCAGTCGGCATTGGAGCATGAACATTCTTTTTGTCAAGATAAATAAGGAGGGAGTATCAAATTTTCTATGTGTAAAATTAAACTCAGCTGCAAATACACGCTTTTTTAAATCAAATGTATCGTCATAGCATAAATAAAATTTCTATCATAATATTACTAATTTTTGTTCTATATATGCAGTGTGTACAACAAAAAGATGTCTTTGCATGGTTCATCTTGTACAATACAAAGCTGTTTTTTGAATGGTATAATTTACAAACGGATGTAGATATCGAAAAGGTAATATTCTATTCATTTGTAGTTCATTTCATTCTAATTCATATTTTATTACTATCATTGTTTGTAATTTGCTGATTCTCGTGTTTTGTGATGACAGTAGCGATACCAAACCAAATACGACAAGTTCACTCTTGAGCCGTATACTCCTAATGATGTATATAGATTTCGGCAAGAGTTGATCAGAACCTATGCCCAGTACGGTGTAAGCATTGCACTTGCAATCGAGGGCCCTCAAAAGGAAGCTGCTCCTGCCTTAACAACCTTTTAGGTTGCTCAAGATGCAGATCTTATTTTATATGATCAAAAAGAAATAAAAGTCCTTCCTAATACAGAGGAAGACAATTTTGTAGCAGATATTCCTCTTGCCTTAAAAGACATTAAGGCCCTTCCCGAAACAGAGGAGGGCGAGATTATAGAAGGAGCTATTGCCTTATCAATGTCTAATACTGATATAAAAAATATAAAAAAATTGATTGAATAGAGATCTATTTGTAAATAGAGAGACATCAAAAAAAAAATACAATCATTTTACTTGTAAACAACCCGTTTATGGGTTTTTTAATTGATATCACAATACTGGAATGCAATTTTTCTATAATGATAAAAAGACATGATAATTGGCATGTATTTGCTGATAGTGAATCTCAATGTTCTTCCATAAGTTGGATTGTTTCGCCAATATCTCTACATTTGATCTCGAGCTCATGTCTTTTACGTACCTGCATAAAACTAATACAAAGTTAGTTAGAATTAGTACAGAGTTTGTATTAGAAAGTTTTGATTGAAACTATTCATAAAAGATTGAGTGCTTATAGTTACTTAAGAGTTTACCATTGAAAATGAATCTGAAGTCTGAAAGTACATCATCTTGTAGGAGCAATAGTTCCCGCCAGATGTAGTTTAGACTCCAATCTTCTTCCACCTCAACACATGTCAAAACGGCATCATTGTATATAATTTCAATATTTTTTCGTTTTGAATGTCCACTGGCTTCCAAGTCTTGATCGAGTGGCACCCATTTACCTTTATTATTTTTTCATCTTTGATAATGGAAGCATAAGCTCAACATTTGTTTTTCAATTTGATAATGGAAGGACATGGAAGACATTTTAATTCTACATTCTATTTCTCCATCTGATCTTTTGTCCCAGCCTTCATTCATAAGTCCAAATAATAAACTATCTGATAAATTTTTGCATACAAACATCGTTGGAGTTTTGTGTACATTGACACTTAAAAAAAAATCCACAAATATATTCAAGGAAATAAACCAACTCAATATGACTGTTTTTTATCTCGTGCTCATTTTTAATGAATTTTTTACATCATTATATATCTTGCAACGAAATGATTCTGAAACTGTAGCATCTGGTGCAAATCCATTCATCACTTTCAAAACTAGGTAATGGAATTGGTATTATTTGTCCAAAATTTCCTTTTGTATCAGAAATGTACATTGATTTATAAAAAAAGATCTTACTATCAGCTAGATCTTTTGCAGTTCTACCTCGATATTACAGCTATCCAATATCAGTGTGAATAACATCTAATACACCTGCTAAAGATCCACTCGGCTCCCATTCATTTATGTTGGATGGATATAAATTTGCAAGAGAAAAATGATCAGATTGGCAAGTTTACTACTAGATCTTTATGAATGACAAAAAACAAAGTATCAAAAATATCAATACTCACAGTTGTTTTTTTTGTGATCCTGACGGTTGAATCCTTGCAAATTTATCTCTGAATGCATATATATATTGGACTAGAATTTCAGAAATAGATTTTTCTCCTGATGATGTTCTAAAATCCAAAATTATGGCCTTCCAATAAGATCGAAATGATAGTTTTGACCTTTTCCTTTTTCGAAATGCTCCTCTTGATGATGGATGCATCAAAACCCAAGAGTTTTTTAAATATTTTCTTGCACCCATAATCCATTATCATCTGTCTCATTGAATAAAATCACAGAGTCGATTGAGGATCACGGCTTCCTTGATGACGCCATTCGTAATTTGCATGCAAAAATTTGAAACAATAAACTATGAATCTGAAAATTTGCATAGACAAAAAGCCATGAATCTGAAAAAAAGTGTTGGCAAAAATTTGAAGCACTGATCTATTTGGCGCCACAAATTAACTTTGGTTATCCCTGTTAACCATGGTTTGACAATGCATATACATTAATGGTACATCAATTTTTTCATCTCAACCATCTGTCATATTCATTTTCAATATTTTTGGGTCTCTTCGGGCAGTGATGAGCTAGAAGGGCAAGCCCATCAACCAATAGCATTTCCACATGCTGTCCGATGAAACAACAATATATTTAAAAAGTTTTTATTTTATCTATATTTGGAAAATTCTACATTATGTAGAACCTTTCAATTGGTCCACATGGCAACGAAAATAAGAAAAATAAAATAAAAAAGCATCTTTTTCAAAGGCCCTTGTCGGGCTCTAAGTTTCTCTACTACTAGCTTCCAATGCTCCTCACTAGGATCTTGCATAAATTGGCTTTATCTACCAACACAATAGATTAGATCTGGCCTTGTCATGGTTAGATATATAAGTGAACCAACTAGTTTCCTATAGAGAGTAATATCCATGAACAATATTTCATTACCTCTTATAGTTAGATTTTTATTTGACTCCATAGGTGTATCACAAGGCTTTTCATCTACCATATGAAAGCTACTTAGAATAGAATTAGGGTGGTGCACAAAAAGTGAGCAAGAAAGAGCGAGCACGAGTGAGCAGTTTGTGGCCAACATAAAAAAATTGTACAAACTATGACAATGAGATATGTTAAGACCTCTTAATAACTTGGTTTGAATATGAAAGCATCAAAATGGATCATGGATTATCTATAAGATTTATAATTGCTTGTCTTCACTAATGAGAAAAATCACACTACAATGGCTCTTAACATCATTGACAGTACCAATAATACATATCCTGCTCTAGCTCATGAAAGCTATGACTCACATTGCTCTTAAACATTCAATTACAAGTACTTACTTTTAAAAGAGGGTAGAAGAAGATAAAATAAAAAAACTTATGCATTAAGAATACAAGCTACAACACAATTCCACATAGTAGAGCTGATGATCATGTGTGAAAAAGTGTTTCGGGGCATAAAGTCCTGTTTTGAGTGGGCCCATTTGAGCAACAAGAAGTTTCTTGTGTGGGATGGTCAGTTGAAAGCTTTCATGACTAAGATTAAAGTAGCAATACAAAATAGCTAATACAAAAGGCAAATAGAAAAGGCGTACAAAAAATGGCCATTGTGCCACGCGTACTTATTAAATCGGTTGGCCATAGGGCGACACATCGATGATGGGTGCCCTCTATGGAAAGGGGTCCCAACCCTTCTATGAAGGGGCACCCTCCACCTACAAAGGGCTCTTGAGAGAGAGAGAGAGAGAGAGAGAGAGAGAGAGAGAGAGAGAGAGAGAGAGAGAGAGAGAGAGAGAGAGAGAGAGAGAGAGAGAGAGAGAGAGAGAGAGAGAGAGAGAGAGAGAGAGAGAGAGAGAGAGAGAGCGGGGGGGGGGGGGGGGGGGGGGGGTAGTGGCGAGAGATAAAAATTGTAGAAAGCTATGTTGAGCCATATTCGAAATAAGTACATGATTGAAAGATAGTAGTACTACTTTAGAATGGAAATTGGAAAGATCTACTTTGGAAATACTTCTGGTAGAGACTTCCTTGTCATTAGTAGAGACTTCCTTGCTGGTTGATATGCTTCGGTCCAAGCAAGGGGAGGTACAAGTTTTTGGGGTATTGGCCCATGAGAATTCCTCAGTGGAGCAAATGATAAAAGTGCAACCAATGTTATCTAATGATGGGCAAGACAATTTCTCTTTTGGAAAAATCATTGTCAAACATTGATCCCATTGTATTGGTGGATAGTGAAGATTCAATTCTTGCTAACGAAAAATCACATTGTGATGTGAAAGCTTCAAATAGTGCTAATAGTATTGAGGTTATTGACCACAATCTCGAAATTGACAATATTTCATTCATACATTCCATTGTAGAACAAATCTTGGGAGGTGGAAAAGAAGGTACATTGTGGAAGCTTATTTCTAACTCTGAGCAAATTGTGCGAGTTTCGGAGTTGCCATTGGAGTATGATGGTAATGTTACATTTGAACTACCTTGCATGTGATTGAAGGCAATGCCCCGGGATGGCATTCAGCAAAAATTTCATGGACATATGTGGACTAAGCCAGTGGCTTCCAATGTTGTTTTCAATGTGATTTTGCGAAAAAGCATTTGTGTTGGATCGTACGAGTGCCCAAATTGAACTTGTGGAGGTAGGGGTAGAGAGGGACAACCAAACAAGCTACATTTTTTTGGTCATGTACGGAAAGTATGTTCAAAATATTCTTGGTTCTCTAAAGTGCTTTTATTGCAAGTTTGTGCCAGTGACTTCCAATGTTGTTTTCAATGCAAATTTGTGATTTACTATGTCATTCCAAACAATCCAAAGGAGACTAGATTCGTGATACATTCTATGTTAAAAATATCACTTTCAACTTGATGTACTTTGTAGATCTTAAGATAATTGATCTTGATAGGATCTCACACGTGTGGAGTCTGCTCCCACATGTGAAAGAATGTACGTAAGTCACTTATATAAAGTTAGATTGATTTTAGCTAGATCTACACTAGTGTGAAATTGACCTTTGAGTAGAATCTTGAAATTGGTCAAATTGGTCAAACTTTATGTAAATAGATTGGACTTCCATGTGAATGAGTTATTACTCACACATGTCAAGATACCATTCACACGTGTGGATAAGCTTCTAGAAGATAAGATAGAAATATTTCATTTGATCCTATTTTATAGGAAATATTTCTATAAATGTGGAAGACTAGCCTTTTGTTTTCTAGCCAAAGAGAATAGTCAACTTTGGGAAATGAGCACATATGGCTCCCATTGGTGGATTTGGATGACTAGGCACTCTTCACACTTGACAGCTCTTGGATGTACTTGATCTATAAAGGGTCAACCGAATCAATGAGAAGTTGATGTGACATTGGCAAATTCTAGTCTTGCTTGTATTTTCCACATTTGTTTTGTGTTTTTGTGATTGAAATGCATTTATAAGCTTGAGTACTTTCCTCTTTATAAACAGGCCGTACAGGTACTGTCCTCCACACATGTGAGGCCGCTCATCCAAGTTTCTAATCATTTGGTCCATTGCTCTTGCTTAAATCATAGTGTAAAGCATCTAGATCAAGATCTAACACCTAGAACTTGATAGATCTTTGGATTAAGCAATCAATAACTCTTAATGATTGATAAGTACAATCATAATTGTCCTTTTGTTTTGAACAGTTCTGTTCATTCTGATAGGCGTAGTCACGCTTACGGAGAGAGTCGTATAACTCATTCCGCAGCGCACAATATTTTCTGTTCGAGTTCGTTTCTCGTTCGTTTCTTGTTCGAGTTCATGTCTTGTTCGTGTTCGTCATTCATCTCCCCTCTCTCTCCAACAATGAATTGTAGCTCAATGCCTTGGCTTTGGCAATACTCCTTAAACTCGATAGAGATATATTCTCCACCATCTGACCTTAGAGCCTTAATCGTCCACCCAGTCTCCTTTTCTGCACGCTCATTGAAGATTCTAAAGCAGTTGAAGGCTTCTGATTTCTTCTTTATAAAATACACCATAGTTCTTCTGGAAAATTTATCAATAAAAGTTATAAAATACTTTGCATCCTTCAGCGAAGGATTTTTCATCGAGCCACAAATGTCTGAATGTACAACGTCTAGCAATTCTCTAGCAATATGTTGATGGCTTAATTTAAATGGTTTCCTAGTCTGTTTACCAACTAGACAGTCTTGACAGACAAGTAACTCGACTTTTTCACGAGGATAGTCGAGATCAAGAACAATAGATTGTCTAGACATTTGTTGCACAGTAGCATGATTCACATGACCAAGTCTATAATTCCAAAGTAAAGTTTTATTTGCATGAATAGAAGTACTGAGCGCCTGACTAGAGGCAGAAAAGCAATGACTTAATTTATACGAGTATCAATGTCTCTTTTCGAGTGCTAGGATCTTGCATGTCCTATAAACTACTTTGCACTGATCACATTCGAATTGTACTCTATGTCCTAGATCTGTGATACTACTTACAGAGGGCAGATTTGTAGATAAATTTGGTACATACAGGATGTTAGAGAATAGCTTAGATTGATCATTTGCAAAACTCGATCTCACAGTACCTTCACCTTTAATAGCTTTGTGCTATTCTCGCCAAGGTGAACAAATTTCTGGGTACTATAAGGTGTATAGGGCTCGAAATAGCCAATAAGGCTGGTCATGTGTTGAGTGGCTCCGAAATCCAGGAACCAAGAATTATCGCCGGATGCTCCTTGATGGTTGGTCATGAAGGCATCATGATCCGCTTCTTGAATAGGCTGTGGAACTTCTGCAGCTGCATTTGCCACTTGATTCGACTGCCCCTTGCTATTGTTCTTTGCTTGCAGTATTCGATAGTCTTGAATTTTGTGGTTGTTTTGCTTGCAGTATCTGTAGAACAGCTTTTTTTTCGTCTGCGAATTCGACTGTTCTTTATGCTGAACCTGTTTCTGGTTTGGCTTTGATTTCTTTGGGTCTTTCTTCTTCTTCTACTTAGTTATGCTCTTGTTGGTGTATAAGGCATGAGAATCAACTGAGGAACTTGAGGCTTCGTTCCTCCGCGTGTCTTCCTACAACAACATAGTAATGACTCTCGAAAGAGTCAATTCTGGATGAGTCTTGATGATCATCACCCAGCTGTCATATGAGCTTGGCAAGCCTGTAAGCAATTGCATCATTGTGTCTTGATCGTCTATGACAGATCTGCCACGGGCCATTTGCCTTAGCAGGTTCTTGAATTGATTGATGTGATTTTGCAAGGAATCACCATTTGCCATCTTGAGGGAGTAAATTTTCTTCCTGAGATATAGCTTGGAAGCTATATCTCGCACTTCGTATAGTGTGCTCAAGATGTTCGAGACTTCTTTCAATATTTGAGCCTCGGATACATGGCCGATCTGAGTATCTGTAATGTTGAGAATGATCAACGCGAAAGCTTTCCATCCTTCAGCCTCCATCTGGCGATTGTTGTGTCGTCTACTTCAGGTTTTCCTTCTACACTTGTAAGCTTTTCTATGATGGGACTGGCTTTCCCTTGAAAATCCATGTGGAAGAATTAGTCTAAGTGATAGGAAAAACTATCAGTGACTTAAGTATGAAAATCTGGTATAGAAATACAGAACAAGAAAACAATTACTCTATCGACTAGTAGAGTCTTGTACTGCGGAAGCTTATCAGGCTACAAAAATAGCTCTGATGCCATGTTGGGAGAAGAGAAAGAAAGAGGGTGTGTCGTGTGTGAGAAACGAAAATAGCTCGAAAAAAAAATCGAACACAAAAAAGAAGCGAACGAGTAACAAACTCGAATGGAAAGTGTCTGTGCGCAGCAAAATGAGCTATATGACTCTCTCCCTAAGCATGACTATTCCTATCAGAAACGAACAGAACGTTAGTGATGGAAATCACGGTCATTCAGATGACATAGCCAAACGTTAATAAAACACCAGAAGAATAATTTGTCGCGAATAGCTAGACAAAATATTTGTCGTGAATGATTTGTGAAGAGCTAGATTGAGCTCGACTGATAATCAGTCGCAAATGATTCGCAAAAGACAAGACTAAATATTAATCATCTACAACTAGACTAATATTAACTCGCTAAAAAAAGATTATTAAATCGAGCAATTAGAAAGGTCTGATAGAATGAAAACAAGCATAGCAATATTGACATAGATCTGAACGCAGAACAAAAAGTTGTTATCAGATTAAGTATATCAAATATAGATGTCAATAATGCGGTAGAGCACAAGAAATAGCGGACGAAACCACATGCTCTACAAAGCTAATTCAATCTGTAAAGGAATCTATAGGAGATCGCGGGTGGCTGCAATCGTTGTCAAGTCTGTTAGCGTAGTTGCATGGGGTGAGCGTGAAAAGGGTGCGACATCAGCCTTTGGTGAAGATACGAAAAATGTGTCACTCTAACGAAATGCCTTAGGGTTTAATTTACATGGTGCCTTTGCTTCCTAGGGCACAGTGTCGTCTTTTTCGCCTGTCACAAAACACGTGTAAAAACACAGTGTCACGATTCTTTTTTGTCTTTTCTTCGCCTATGAGAATTTACATGTAAATATGCAGACTGTGCGGCAATGTGAGTAAAAATGCAGCATGAATGGAGGCAGATTAAAATGGGATTTAGGAGATTAGAGGAGATAAATCCAACACCATCTGTCCACAAATCCAAGTTTTTCTTTCCTTCTGCCCTGTAACGAGAACGATCCTCACTAGATATTTGAATTCCTTTGCCTCCCCTTCTCTGCAAAGGTGCCAAATCAATAGGAATATCCACATGTAGATGATACAATGTCGTCATCAGAAAAAATAATAGAGTAATTGGATGCATCAAAGTACTATGAATAGATTCTATGAAGCAAAACAAAATACTCATTTTTTATTATATTATATACTCTGTACGATCAATCCAATCTCCATGCTTGTATGCTTGATTCAAATTTGGAAATGTCGCTCACCTTCATGTTTTTCAAGTTTCTCCAACAGTGGTAGACCAATGACATACCTTTTTGTATGTATCTTTAGGCTTTGCTCCCAATGGAACAAACAAGATCTTTATATGTCCTCTATCACACTTCCATGATTGTACACTTTTATGACTGCACGCCAATTCGCTTGTGCCTCATCTGCCATAAATCCATGGAAATTTGGCCTATTGTGGCCTTGTCTCATCACCGCTTCATTAAGCTTTTCCCAAAATAGTACTTGTGCCACTTAATCCTCTTCTTTGATTTTGCAAGTTGCTATTGTCAACCATTTTTTCAAGCTGCACATGTCATAATAAAGTGACAAAGTTGCTAGTTAGTATTTATGTATGATTTGCCAGGACCCAACTTGTTATTGTCACAATACAATATAACAAATTCATACCTTGGATCATACACATGTGCAGCCATAATCACCCACCCATTGACTATGTGGGTATGGTCAAACATCACCCAAGCCTTCTTCAAAACCATTGAGCCCTCTGGATTCATTCTATTAACAAGGTCCACTTCAACATCCACACCTTTAGTTGACATTTTAAAAACATGACACCGATCTATATCTCCCACATGTCCTGGGAATAACATACCATGAAAAAAATCATATTGACAAGTTCATTTGAGATTAGAATGGCATCAAGTGATTCTGATGGAGGACCCATATCTTTCCTTGCATTATAAACCATCCTCTGAAAGCCCCCTTGCATCACAAGAGGTTGCATCTCCTTGGCAACTCTACAAATGTCTGTTTTTGTCATTGCATCCCCTCCAGTAGCACAGCTTGTGATTAGCTCTCTTGCAATGTCCATTTGGATTTTTTTTGGACGTGCATCTTTGTCCACCCTCAAGATCTCTCTCACTTTGTTCCTAATAGTGTGTAATCTTTCTTTGCTCATGCTTGGACGAAAAAGATGATCACGGTGCTCAGAATTATTAAGAGTTATTGATTGCTTAATCCAAAGATCTATCAAGTTCTAGGTGTTAGATCTTGATCTAGATGCTTTACACTATGATTTAAGCAAGAGCAATGGATCAAATGATTAAAAACTTGGATGAGCGGCCTCACACGCGTGGAGGACAGTACCTGTATGGTGTGAAAAACTCAGATCCAAAAGATGCTAAAGTTTCATAAAGATCTTGGCCATGGAAGTTATGCACATCTAGATTGAAAAAATGATAGAAATTGTGATGTTAAGCATACTAAACATCAACTAAACATCAAAATCTGATCATAAGCTTCCACAAACAGAAACTTGCTGTCCCTGTCCGTACTTCAGAGCCTACAACCTGCATTTCACACGTGTGAAGCCATAGCAACAAAGAAATCACAATTCTAGTGGCTAGAATGCAAGATATGAACAAAAAAGTGAGAGAGAAGAAGATGGACCTTCAAAGAGCATAACATTCATTCAATAGAATGAAAATGAGATGTGTACATACTCGTGGAGATGGCTATTTATAGCAGCCATAGTGCCTCTTGGCCACTTGTCTTATGATAGGCTAAAATTGGGGTCCAATAGGATTCACCCATATACCTAGAAATTTGGTCAAATAGGAATGCACCAAATTATGAGCCAATAGAAGAGCTCCACACTCGACCTCCTCTAATTAATGTGACCTCAAAAGTAGTGTACACATACTTTGGGCCTCTACATACATGTATGAACCTATCTCTAACTTTTATTTGGCCATAGGCCTACAAAATCTCAAGTTAGGAAAATACTACTAGTTGACAATTTTTCACACTCCCTCTTCAACTAGTTTTAGCATAGATTTAGAAAGTACACCAAGACTTGTTCTATGCTTGAAAAATAAGTCCTTTCCCAATGCTTTGGTAAAGATATCAGCCACACATTCCTTTGATGGGACATGTTCAAGCTTGATCTCTTTTGCCAACACTTGTTCTCTCACAAAATGGTAAGCCACCTCGATATGTTTGCTCCTTGCATGGAAAACCGGATTGCTTGCTAGACTTTGGGCTGAAAGGTTGTCACAAAAGATGATTGGACTCTCTGAAAAATCCAGCAAATGAAGCTCCATAATCATCCTCTTGATCCACACCATCTCCTTTGTGCATGATGTCAAAGCTTTGTACTCGGCCTCACTAGAAGAAAGTGATATAGTTGCTTGTTTCTTCGACATCCATGAGATAGCTCCATCACCTATGAAAATAGCATGTGCATTTATGGATTTTCTATCCATAAGGTCTCCTGCAAAATCTGAATCTGAAAAACCAAATAAGTTAGGTGATGAGCCTCTATAAACAATGCCAAAATCTTTTGTTCCCGAGATGTATCTCAAGATCCTCTTTCCTAGTTTCCAATGTTCTATGCTAGGATCTTGCATGAATTGGCTTAATCTACCAACACAATAAGATAAATCAGGTCTTGTGATGGTTAGATATATAAGAGAACCTATTAGCTTCCTATAGAGAGTAATGTCCTCGAAGGATCTTTCATTACCTCTTATAGTTAGCTTTACATGTGATTCCATAGGTGTATCAATAGGATTTGCATCTACCATATGAAATCTATTGAGAATAGAAATAGCATACTTCTCTTGTGAAATAAAAGTGATTTGAGAAGTTCTAATTACTTCTATTCCTAAGATATAGCTCAAAAGACCAAGATCATGCACTTCAAATTCCTTTTTTAGTGCTTTCTTGATATCTTCTATATCTTCCTTGTTCCCTCCACTTAAAATAATGTCATCCACATAAATTAGAAGGATTGTAACATCATTAGCACTAATTCTAAAGTAAAGTGAATGATCATACTCACTCATAGTGAAGTTTTGAGAAAGTAGAAAAGAGTTAAGCCTAGCATACCAACTCCTTGGTGCTTGCTTAAGACCATACAAACTTTTTTGTAGAAAACACACATGATTAGGCTTGCTATGAGAAACATAGCTCTCGGGTTGCTCCATGTAGACTTCCTCTTCAAGATCACCATTCAAGAAAGCATTAGAAATGTCTAATTGCCAAAGATCCCATCCATAAAGAGTTGCAAGGGAAATGATTACTCTTATGCTCACCATCTTTGCCACGGGTGCAAAGGTTTCCTCATAGTCAATGCCATGCTCTTGAGCATAACCTTTAGCCACCAACCTTGCCTTCAACTTGTTGATAGATCCATCTTGATTTGTCTTTACCTTGAAGATCCATTTGCATCCAATTGCACTTTTGCCCTTTGGAAGCTCCACCAATCTCCATGTGTTGTTCTTCATAAGTGCTTCAAACTCAAGATCCATTGCTTGGATCCATTCCTCTTCTTGCCTTGCTTCATCTACACATGAAGGTACATCAAAAGAAGTTAGGAAAGCATAGTTGGATCCATCCACCACTTGCTTACCTTTGCCATCATAAGTGAGCCTTGAGGGTTTCACTTTATGCCTTGGAGTTCTCCTTGGAATTTGACTTGAAGAGGCTTCTTCAACATCCACATCCAATGTGTCATCAACTCCATTGTCATCAAGCACATTAGTTGCAACAACACCATCATCACTTGAAACAACTTTTGGAATGTTACCTTCATCAAAAATGACATCCCTACTTGTGAACACTTTCTTGATTGAAGGAACATAAATCCTATATGCTTTGCTTACTTCACTATAACCAACAAAAATGCCCTTTCTTGAAGATGGATCCTCCTTAGTTCTATCATCAAGAGTAATGTTGAAGTAGCAAATGCATCCAAAAGTTCTTAGAAACTTGACATTAGGCTTCGTACCAAACAAAGCTTCAAAAGGGGTTTTTCCTTCCAATACAACACTTGGCCATCTATTGCATAGGAAATTTGCACACAACAAAGCATCACTCCAAAAAGGTTTAGGAAGATTAGCATTCAATCTCATTGCCTTTGCACTCTCACACAAGGTTCTATTCTTCCTCTCGGCCACTCCATTTTGTTGTGGTGTTCTTGGACATGTGTACTCCCTCTTGATCCCATGCTCATCGCAAAAGGCTTTGAATTTGTTAGAAATGTATTCACCACCATTGTCGCTCCTCAAGCATTTGATTTTGGTTGTAAATTGAGTCTCAATAGCAACTTTGAACTTGACAAACACATCAAACACCTCATCCTTGCTCTTTAGTAGATAAACCCAACAAAATCTACTAAAATCATCAATGAAAGTTACATACATCTTAGCACCTCCATTGCTAATTGTAGTAACACCATGAATATCCGAATGCAAGAGAGAAAAAGGCATCTTAGATCTAGATATAGATCTAGTATATGGCAATCTATGTGATTTAGACAAAGCACATTCTTCACAAACATGATTCAAGCAAGTAAGAGACTTGGGAAGTCCCCTTACTACCTCCTTTTTGGCTATTACCTCCAAGGCCTTGTAGTTGAGATGTCCCATCCTTTTATGCCATACCTCTTGAATTGACATTTGTTCATTTGCCATGCATCCAACTTGGTTAGCAACAACACATGCATCAAGCTTGAACAATTTCCCTTGCCTTTTCCCTTTTGCAATGATACTACACCCCTTTTTGATCAAGCAAGCATCACCATCAAACTCAACTTTGAATCCTTTGTCAAGCATTTGGCTTACACTAAGTAAGTTCTTGGTAATGGATGGAATGAGCAAAACATCTTTCAATTCTATATTCCTATTTGTAGAAAGTGAAATAGGAATTGTGCCAATCCCCTTGATTGCACACTCACCATCATTTGCGGTATAGATTACCTTCCTATCACCATCAAATGCCATTAAAGATGAAAAATACTCTTTATGATATGTCATATGAGAAGTGGCTCCACTATCAATCCACCAAGGATCAATGTCTCCATGATTAGCCAACAAGCAAGATGACATAACAAAAGCATCATTTGAAAGAAGCTCATCCCCACCCTCATCAATAGTTAGATTGGTTTGCTTTTCCCCTTGATCCCTCTTTTTCTTAAAACAATCACTAGCAAAATGCCCTTTGACTCCACAATAGAAACATTTTAGCTTAGATCTATCCTTCTTTTTGCCAAAAGTAGAGTGCTCACCTTGGTCTTGCCCTTTAGACCAATTGCTTTTACCTTTGCCCTTGAACTTGCCTTTAGAGAACATTGCCTCCTCTTCTCCTCCTTGAGATGTAGAAGATGCTCCCACTCTTGCTTGCAACCTGAATTCTTCAGCCAACAAGACCTCTTGCAAGTCTCCAACACTTGGTAAACATTTTTGGATAGCATAACTTTGAACAAGATTAGCATGATCATCCAACAAGCCATTGAGAATCACTTGAACAAGCTCCTCATTATTTATGCCATCATTAATGCATGCTAACTCATCATTCAATGCTTTAACTCTCAAAACAAAAGCATGTCCATTCTCACTCTTCTTTTGCATACAAGAAAAGATTTGCCTTCTTAAAGTCAACACTCTAGAAGTAGACTTGGATTCATAAACCTTCTTCAAGGCTTCCCAAGCTTCACTAGATGATGTGCACTTACCAACCTCTTTGATAAGCTCATTTGTCACATTCATCTTGATCATGTGAAGGGCTTTCTTTGCCCTCTTGTCATACCTCAATTGTTCTTGAGGTGCCAAAGGTCTCTCCTCCACACCTACAACAATATCCATCAACTCATTCATCTCAAGCAAAGACTCCATCCTTACTTTCCAAGTAGAATAGTTGAGGGAGGTAAGCCTATCATTGCTTTCCAACATGTAGCCTCCATTTGTAGCCATGTTGCAATGATTGATCTCTGATCTTTGACCTGTTCCAATGCACTAAGCACTCTCTTGAATCAACAAATGAAACACAAGAAGAAATCACAAAGATTTGGAACCTAAAACCTTACTTTTTCTCTCTTTTCCTCACTTTTTCCTTAATTTTAGCCACTAGTTTTATGATTTCTTGATCAAACCAAGACCAAACCTCAATATACTTGCTTTTCCCTCACTCCTAAGATTGAAATACACTCTTGAATCATTCAGCAAACTGAAAATCAGAGGGTTACATCAATTTTGAAGTTTTTGACATGAAGAAGCAAGAAATTGAATCAAAAAACTATATGCTAGAATGGAAAACTAATAGGATCTTGTTGGATCTTGCATCTCCCTCTTTCCAAAACAATTTTTGTCTCCTTATTCTGATAAGTACAGAGGGAATTCGCCCTACTTCAATTGAAATGCATACAAATGATGTTTTGATCACAAAGATCCAATTTCTACACATAAATCAACAAGATTTTTAGCTAGAAACTTGATTGGAATGCTACAAAAGCAAACTCGCCCACAAATCTCTTCTAAATCTGGCAAAACCTGCACATTTGGCCGCCTAATGCTCTGATACCATGTGAAAAACTCAGATCCAAAAGATGCTAAAGTTTCATAAAGATCTTGGCCATGGAAGTTATGCACATCTAGATTGAAAAAATGATAGAAATTGTGATGTTAAGCATACTAAACATCAACTAAACATCAAAATCTGATCATAAGCTTCCACAAACAGAAACTTGCTGTCCCTGTCCGTACTTCAGAGCCTACAACCTGCATTTCACACGTGTGAAGCCATAGCAACAAAGAAATCACAATTCTAGTGGCTAGAATGCAAGATATGAACAAAAAAGTGAGAGAGAAGAAGATGGACCTTCAAAGAGCATAACATTCATTCAATAGAATGAAAATGAGATGTGTACATACTCGTGGAGATGGCTATTTATAGCAGCCATAGTGCCTCTTGGCCACTTGTCTTATGATAGGCTAAAATTGGGGTCCAATAGGATTCACCCATATACCTAGAAATTTGGTCAAATAGGAATGCACCAAATTATGAGCCAATAGAAGAGCTCCACACTCGACCTCCTCTAATTAATGTGACCTCAAAAGTAGTGTACACATACTTTGGGCCTCTACATACATGTATGAACCTATCTCTAACTTTTATTTGGCCATAGGCCTACAAAATCTCAAGTTAGGAAAATACTACTAGTTGACAATTTTTCACATATGGCCTATTTATAGAGAGTAAAGTACTCAAGCTTAGAAATGCATTTCAATCACAAAAACACAAGAAAAAATTTATTGGTATCCATTTTGAACAACGTATAGCCCTTGCTTTCGCTACTATAGCCAACAAATATGCATTTAACTCCTTTATCATCAAGCTTGGTCCTTAGCTTATCGGGAATGAAAGCATAAGCCATGCAACCAAAGATGCGTAAGTGAGAAACAGTAGGCTTCTTACAATACCAAACTTCATAAGGAGTTAATACTTTCAAGGCTTTAGTAGAATGCCGATTACTAATGTAAGCCGTCGTTATAGCCGCTTCAACCCAAAACTTGTGAGGTAGGCCCTTTGCCTTGAGCATGCATCGAGCCATCTCCATGATAGTGCGATTTTTTCTTTCGGCAACACCATTTTGTTGAGGTGTGTAAGGGGTTGTCATTTGATGATGGATACCTTTTCTTTGAAGATAAGTACCGAACGTATTCTTTATATATTCTCCTCCTCGATCGGTACATAACATTTTCAAAGAGTGCCCAAACTGATTTTCTATCATTGCTAGAAAATCCTTAAAGCGTTGAAAAACTTCAGATTTTGCCTTTATAGGATAAATCCATGTAAATTTGAAAGTTCATCAATAAAAGTAACAAAGTATTTACACCTTCCAATGGATTCGATCCTCATTGGACCACATACATCACTATGAACCAAATCAAATTTGCCATCAACTCGAATAGTTCCATCAATTGGAAAAGTTTGCCTTTGAAATTTTCCAAGTATGCATCCTTCGCATACATGTTCTTTGGGATGCTCAATATTAGGAATGTCTTCAACCATATTGAATCTCTTCAACATCTTCAAGCTAGCAAAGTTGAGATGTCCAAACCTAGCATGCCATAATTCAGTCAACTCCAAAGAATGTGAACTTGATGCAACAAGATAAAAAAATGATAAAGCTCTTCGCTCATAGGTATCCATATGGAACAATCCACCACGTAATGTTCCCGAAGCAATGATCATAAGAGATCTCTTTGGGTCTTTGATAAGACATTTGTCTTCTTTGAATTCCACAACCAATCCTTGGTTCATAATTGTAGAGACCGAAATGAGATTCTTTTTTATTTTTGAAACATAAAATACATTACAAATGTACTTCTCCTCACCATTGGGTAAGATAATGGGGATCACTCCAATACCTTTGATAGGATAAGAGGTGTTATCAACTCCTTGAACTTTGCTTCCATCATGCACTTTCACAAGCTTTGTGACTTTGTGAGAAGTCATATGGCGTGTGGCGCCGCTATCAATCACCCAATCAATAGATGAAAAAATAGCAACTTGTAAAGCTGAAGATGAGTTGTTTTCTACTGAAAAACTAGCAAGATTTAAAGTGGCAGAAATCTTGTCTTTAGGAGAGATGAGATTATTAGTGACAAAAGCATAATCATTATTGAAAAGATTATCCTCCTTTTCAAATTGTTGTTCCAAAGTAATGATTGTGATACTTGTATCGTTACCTTTCTCTTTTTTCTTTGCAAGCCTCTTCCTACATTCTTTGATGTGATGCCCAAACTTCTTGCAATAGTGGCACTTACCCTTCTTGGAGCCTTGATCTTGAGCTTCCTTAGATTTTTGATCATCTTTGGAAGTGTTGACAGAAGGCTTCCCTTTCCACTTGCCTTTGCCTTTGCCTTTTGTAAAGAAAGCTTGATCTTCTTATTCATCAAAGTTGATCCTTGTTTGCTCTTCTTGAAGAAGTAAGCCAACAAGTTCGTCAAATGAGATTTGATGTCCCCTAAGAGAAATGCTCAATGATGACATGACACAAATGGAAGGTAAGAATTAGGAAGTGAGTTGAGAGTAACAGATACAAATTGTGAGTTCTCAATCACCTCATCAATACTAAGAAGCTCCTCTCGAAGATCCTTGATCTTCATCAAGTGGTTTGAAAGCAAATCACCTTCTTGCATCTTCAAGCTAGAAAGTTGATTTCCAAGATATACCACTTTTGCCACATTCTTTACTTGAAACATCTTGGCAAGAGTCTCCCAAGCACTTTTGGAAGTCTTTCATGATCTAATATGAGGAAGGATAGATCTCTTCACTAATAATGCTATGATGGAATGGCTTGTGCATCTCGTCGATCCCACTTCTTGTGCTCATCGGAAGACACCTCCGTAGATGATGAAGTAGTTGTTCTAGATGGTGTAATAGGTGCCAAGGCAGGTGGCCTCTCTTCATCACCATTAACTACTTCCCACAAACGTTTACCAATTAGAAGGTTGTTTATCATGTAGCACCACAAGGAATAGTTTTTGCCATCCAGCCTATCTTCATTAAATAAAGAACCAATAGACTCCGATTCTTTAGCCATAACAGAAAAATTGTAGTAGATAGGAAATAGACTTTCCAAGACAAAATCTACTCAAATGGCAGCAACCTCAAAGCTAAAATTATGAGCACAATAGATTGCAATACTCCACATGCAATTTGCTCAACAAGTAATTAAATAGGTGGCTGATTTTTGCACAAAAAAAACAGAATGCTCACAAATAGGTAGACTTTGAATGAAGCCAAAACCAAAACTAGAAATTTGTGGCTAAAAACATGTATCTTCATTTAAGAAGTAAATCTGAAATTTTCAGCATGTAATTGAGTCAAAATCACATGCAATTGGTTTGACCATGGGCGCCCTACTTCTAGCTCTCAAATAGGTGAAGGTGCCCTGCAATTTCCTGTAAAAAAGCTATAAGAAGATGAACAGATTCTTCTCCTGCAAAAATCAACAGCTTGATAGTTTTCTGCTACCAAAGGGGGAAGAAGATAGCTTCCTGTTGGGCACCCTCCTGCAAGCAATATGGTCACCTAAAGGCTCTGATACCATGTAGGAAATAGAAGCCTAAGGATCCAGAATCTTAACTATTCAATCACACAAAGCATTCTCAAAAGAAAGAAAGAGATGGCTAGAAACCCTCTTGTAGAAACTCGTGGACAGCCAAGGAGAATAGTCAGTATTGCTTACAAAAGTATCTCATACAAATGGGATGCACATATATATATAGTCCAAGATGACTATCTAACTTCATGACTATTGGCTATCCAACTACTTGACTATTGACTATCCAACTTTCTATAAGTTACATAGAAAGAATAAGGTACCTCCAATATGTCAAGTTGGGGTACTTAATAATTAGGCCTAGTGGACCCATGAGTCCCTACCAAGTTAATTTCATACTAACTTAGCTAACTCTAAGTTTAGTAGGCCTAATATAATAAATGACCATGGTACACAACTCTCGACCTTTTGGGTCAAAGTAACCTATGGTAATGTAAGCAATTCCATTTACATTCCAACATCTTCCACCTCAACCGTAGTCAAATATTTTTCATTGTAAATAATGCTTATCTCCATTCAGTTTCAGTGACCATTTTACTCAAAGTCTTGATTCAGTGGTAGCCATGTACCTTCAATTTTCTTGTATCTCTGATAGCTAAATGTGAGACTGAACATTTGCTTTTTGATATGATAACAAAAGATCATTGAAGAACTTTTAATCTTGCATTCTATGTCATTATTTGTTTAGATACTATCCCAGCCTTGATCCATGAGATCTGACAAAGTTTCATCTGATAAATCCTTGCAAACAAATAAAGTTGGTGTCCTACGAACACTAGCACTCGAGGAAAAATCAACAGATATATGTAATGAGATAAACCAACTTAGGTGAACAATTGTCGAGTCTGTGCTTATCTCATAGCATTTCTAATATCAATGAGTAGCTTGCATCTCAAGGATTCAGAAACAATACTGTCACGAGTAGGCCACTCATCACTCTGAGAACTAGGCAATGGAATTGCTTCGAGCTTGCCAAAACCTCCATCCATTGGTGGCGTATATAAAGATTCATAAAAATAGATACCACAATCTGCAAGTTCCTTTGGACTTCTTCCTCTGTATTGCAGCTTTCCAACATCAGAGTGAATCACGTCCAATATTCATGCAAGTGATTGTGATGGCTCTCATTCACTTATGCATGATGGATATAAATCTAAAAAAAAAAAAAATAATGTTGAAGCATTCAAATCATAATCTGAAGAGCATCAATAAAGAAAATCACCTATGATTGTTGTAGAGTGCATATGTTTTGATATACTTACAATTACATTCTCGATGATCATGAGGATTGATATCATGTACTTTGATTTATGAATGCATATATACATGTTGTACTAAAACTTTTGATATCGATTGACCTCCCAGGGTAGTCTTAAACTCTAGAATTTTTGCTTTCCAATAAGATTTGTATGTCATTTTTGCTCATTTCTTTTGTCAAAAATTACCCTTTGATGATGGATGCAGCAACACTCATGAATTCTTCATATATTTTGTTGCCTTCTAGTTGTCAGCTTCATCTTTCTCATTGTAAAGAATCATAGACTCGACTGTAGATTTGGGTCTCCTTGCCATTGCTATTTTCAAAGCTTGGGCGCCAAAAATGTCTCTAATGTGATACTTAATTTCAATTTTTCGTATCACATTTAATCTAATGTGATTGCCACCATAGTCACGATTACTGTGTATACTATATTTCAAGTAACTATACATACTATATTTCTATAACTTTAACTAGTGTGGTTCTCTCTCTCTCTCTCTCTCTCTCTCTCTCTCTCTCTCTCTCTCTCTCTCTCTCTCTCTCTCTCTCTCTCTCTCTCTCTCGTCTTGTCTTTGGGCATTGGCGGGATTTGACAGTTGTATTGGCCCTTTTGCTTGTGAGTTATATCAAAGTTTTTTGTCATTAAGTACTTTTTTATTTGTGTACTTGATGAATTAATTGATGTAAATTTGTTTTAATAGGCCAATGAAGACGATCACTACCTAATGTAGAATGGCACATACATGTGAGTAGGCTTTGTAGCAAAATTCATGCATTATCTGTTAGTGGAGCATTTAATGACCTAAACGATATCATTAGTGCAAATTTTGCATTTCCATATCATGCTAGGAGACACCATTATTTACTCGTTTTGTTATTGTATTGATGGTATCTTAACATTATTTGCATTGTAGCAAGTTACTAGCAATATCTAATTCAAGACACTTGTTTTAAAAAAATCTCACACAAGAATCTCAATCTCAATTTAATATTATTGTCGACAGAGTGGGTATTTAGATTCTATCCAAATTATTTAACGATAAGGCATTACATGGGTATTCAGTTGTGGGTATTCAGATTCTATCTCAATACCCAACTGCGCGATTACATAGAACGGATCAAGAGATTATGTGGTGGGTGCAACCCTAATAGTGTCCCAGACCATAGCGTCCTGACATGGTTCGTGGCAAGGCTACCCAAGGGAATCAGACAGCAGATGAAACGAAGAGACAAGTATGTGTCTTTTCAAGCAATTTGCGTCGATGCCATCAAAAGAGTCGACGATAGTGAGAGCACTAGTTCGGACTCTAATAACTCTGACCAAGAGAGAAGACGTCAAAAGGAACGAAGAGCCAAACGTATGGATAAGCTGCATGATGATGCCTCCACGTCTATGACCAATAGCACAGACACTATCATATCTGCCATAGAGAAGTTGCACGTCCAGAGCAATGAGCAATTTAGAAAGCTCACCACTGACCTTATTGCGGCTATAGATCAAAAGTTGAAAGGCTTGCAACCAGGACCTCACTCACGCATATCCAAGGAGAAAGTCCACTTGGTGTTCACCCTACGCAGGCAACCACACAAAAAACGAATGCCCACAGCTACGACAGAGGTTAGAGCGACCCGCGCGATATTGCCATATCTGTGATATGAGCAATCATGACACAACAAACTGTGATATACCTGATTGGATATTAACATTAAGTGCCCACTACATGGGATCGGCCATCGATTGCATAAAATTTATAAAGAATCGGCCAATTAGGACAAGGTCTTGAGTGAGGCTCAAGGCGACAAGACATGGCCCTTACCAAGCATGCCTTTGGGTTGGCTTTCACCACAAGGAACGCCCGCATGGGGTTCAACTAAGTGGACATGCCCCAGGAGGGATTATGCATGTCCCACATATGGAAAGCAACCCTAGGACCCCCCAATCGTGGGGATTTGTTATAAGTATGGCCTCTAAAAGTTATCATCCATCGGTGGAGCCTTCCTTTGTCGTTCCCCATGCCACTAGAGATGAATCGCTGCAAAAGAAAGAGAAAACAAGCACTTTGGAAAATTTCAAGCTTTCTTGGCTAGGGTGGCTGAAATCCAACGATTTGATTCAGCCAAAATCGGAAGAGAATAAGCACCCAAAATGTGGTAGAGATCAAGCGCCTTACCGAGAGGAAGCCGCCACATCGATCGGATCAAAAATCTATGAAGGAATGGTGGAGAACGAATAAGTATCTAGTGTCAACAAAGCAACAGTATATCTGTAGTATGTATGTGGCTTGTTAAAAACATGCGTCTAATAATGGAGTAGAAAACATGCAAATAGTGGAGGCTTACGAGCTCTAATCTCGTGCTAGTAGTTGAGAATATGTCTAATTTTTTTTATTTTGAGATTAGCTACTTTTTCAACTATAAATCACAAGAGAACTAGCATTGGTTTTATCAGAGCTTCTTAAAGATTCCTTCTGCATTAAAGTTGTTAACATCTTCAAAGTGAACTTGAAGAGTATTCTCATTAACAAAGGCCCGTTGCAGGGGAAACCCCGTTGTTCACATAACCCTCGTAAGGCCTTCGATCACCTAGTTTTTCCGAGTCGAAGTCACAAATTTCTATGAAGTTGATGTTTTATACGACTAGTGCAACACTAGATATGCAGATAGAAATCTTTAAGAAGTTCTAATAGAACCATATGATCCATTTATCAGATTCAATACCAAATCTACCAAAATCATCTGTAGATCATACGACAGAGTAGATTGTCCCCATCTGAGATTACCAGTAGGCATAGACGCCCAACTCCTAAAGTATATTGCAAGATTAATACCAGTTTCTAAATCAATATCCATTGAAATCATGCCTCGTCCAACCAACATGACTTCAGTATCAAACACTGATGATAGCATATCATGGCGCATTTCGTGAATCCAAGAAAATTTTATCTTGTAGTACGAATTTTAAGTTGGGGATCTACAACTGTAATAACATTAGATACAATCCTAGGGGGTATCACCACTGACGATCTTGCCTTAGAAGTTAATACTAACAGGTCCTGGATTCAAGCTACCTTATGCCTACGATTGGGACAACATTGGCTCCCACTAGCAGTCCATATCATCCGATTGAACGGCATTCTTCGAGCTGCCCTAGGATTCATATGACGAACCTAGGATATCAATTTCTACCTTTCGTTCTGTGATATTAATCTTGCAACATACTTTGGGGCTTGGGCATATATGCCTACCGGTAACCTTAGATAGTTACGATCTATTCCGTCCTTTGACTCTATAGATATTTTTGGTAGATTTCATATTGAGTCCTCGACAATAGTTGGTTGAGTCGACAAGTCGGACTCCCCGATAAGTCAGTCAAGTCGAGATTACCGATAAGTCATCCAACTTCGACAAGTCGGGTAACTTTGATAAGTCGGGTTTGCCATTCTCTCGTCTGTCTTCGAGAATAGAGTATTTTTGCAGACTATGCGACAATGCATATAAAAATGTAGCAATATGAATGGAACTAGATTAATATGGGATTTAGGAGAATAGAGAAATAAATCCATCCCCCCCCCCTGCCCCTCTCTTAATCTGGATCCATGAATGCCTTGATCTTTAGAATAAGCGAAGCACAAAATCTGTTGTGCGCATCAATGCCCAAAGCCTTGATAAACACATCTGCAATCATGTTTTACGTTCGGTAATACATTAAGCTTATCTCTCTGTCGAGAACCTTACTCCTTACTTACTCCTAGAGTGAAATCTAGGATTGGCCGATAAGGCAATGGCACTCTGAATATCACAAAATATAATTGTAAGAGTGCACTGGTATCTGACTGTAAATTTCTCAACCATATTGTTTCCTTAATAGCTTGGGAAGCAGCGATGTATTCTACTTCTGTGGAAGAAAGAGCAAGAGAGGTTTGCTTATGATTTTTCCAGGAAATAGGACTGTCGTTGAAGAAGAATGTAAATCCAGATGTGGATTTATGAGTATCTACATCTCCTCCTCATCTCGCATCTGAATATCCACTTAGTTGATGAAGATTGTCGTTTTCGACTTCTCCATAGCAGATGCACTAGTCCGTTGTTACTTGAATGTATCTCATGACTTTGATAAGAGCCTTCCAATGTATTATGTCAGGATTAGCCATGAATTGGCTTAGTGAGCTAACTCAAAAGCGATGTCAGGTCTTGTACAGACCATTGCATACATGAGAGAGCCAAGTATCGACTGATATGGATACTCTCTCATTTGCTCTTTTTCCTGCTTGGACTGAGGACATTGGTCATTTGAAAGTCGCAGGCCTAGATCCATTGGTGAGTGAGCTTCTTTGCAATTGATCAGATTATATCCGATAAGAGTATTATGAAGATACCTTTGTTGAGTGATGTAAAGCAGTCGTCTCTCTCTGTCTTGGTGGATTTGAATTCCTAGACAGTAATGAGCCTCACCCAGATTGGTCATGTCGAATTCAGAAGACAGCATCTGTTTAGCATCCCTCACTTGATCAGTACTGTTGCTGAAAAGCAACGTATCGTCAACATACAAAGTGATAATGATGAAGGAATGCTACACTGACTTGAAATAGACGTTGGAATCAACAGTGCTTGGTTTGAAACTGTGTTGGATGAAAAATGTGTTGATCCTCTGAAACCAAGCTCTTGCAGATTGTTTCAAGCCGTAAAGTGCTTTGTGGAGTTTACAGACATGATTCTCCTTACCGTCAAGAACGTATCCCTCACGTTGCTTCTATAACTCCATTCAGGTAAGCTGTTTGTACATCGAGTTGATGTACTTCAAGGTCAGCCGTAGCAGCAAAAGATAAGAGGACTTAGATTTGACTACTGGAGTGAAAGTCTCGATGTAGTCAATGTTTGGGATCTGAGAAAATCCTCTAGCTACTAGTTGGGCCTTCCTTCGGTCAATATTCATGTCAGCTTTATACTTGATCTTGAAGACCCATTTGCAATCGATAAGATTGTTGTCGATAGGAGTGTCTTATCGACAGTAGTCGGTTCTTGAATTAAAAGATAGGTAGACTCATCAATATACCTCATAGGTTGTGTGCGCACTCGGCTTGATCTTCTTGGAGGCCGTGTTGATGATCCATTCCTTGGTCGGGTTGTTGCTGAGTAGTAGTGACATCTTCCTCTGATTCGCTATCAAGTAGTTGATGGTCGACTATCGACATGCTTGAGTTAGTGGCTCGAATTGTCGTGTCGGTGGTATGTTGAAGGTTCGCATGGAACTCTACCTTTGCCCTTTAAGTCGATAGATAGTATCCCTGCTGAATAAAATCTGCTGGGTATCGGGGTTGTATAGCTTGTAAGTATTGTTGGAAGAAGTGTAACCGATCAGCATGGTCTTTTGACTTTGGAAGTCAAATTTCTTCCTTGTCTCCTTCGGGGTCTAGGCAATACAACTGAACACTCGTAGGTTCTTCATTGAAAGCTTAGATCATGTCCAAACCTCATGGGGTGTTTTGTTTGAGAGGGCCTTAACTACTATTCAATGTCTTGGATTTGGCAGTACTCTTTGAGTTCAATAGAGTATACTCTCCACCATTGTCGAACCTCAGGGCTTTGATTCTTTTACCAGTTTCTTTCTCTGCACGCTCCTTGAAAATTTTGAAGCAATTGAAGGCTTAAGATTTCTTCTTGATGAAGTACACCATTGTCCTTCTGGAAATTCATCAATAAAAGTAATGAAATACTTTGCATCCTTCAATGAAAGATTTTGCATTGGGCCACAAATATTTGTGGTGTGTTTTGCATACTTTGAAGCATCTGTATGCACATTCCAACTGGGCAGTCGTAAGATTGGCGTTGAGACCAATGCATCTTTAAGCTTTTGGAAAGCCTGTAAGGCTTCCTCCGGCCAGTGAGATTCCGTGGTGAGTTTGCAAATTGGCCTTGCTAACTCCGCAAAATCTAAAATGAAAATCTGATAATAGTTAGCATGACCCATGAAAACACATAAAAGCTCCCAAATATGAGTAGGGCTAGCATGGCACTAGTCCCAAGATATCTAGCACCATACCAATCAGCCATGTGACCCAATATACCTAGTCTTATCCAAATACTCAAAAACAAGGCCCAATAGAGCCAAACTAAATGTATCATTTAAATGAGAAAAACTCCGATTCAATCTCAGCTTGTAACAAATGCTTGCTAGTCTCTTATTCTCGAAATCACTCATCTTTTTTAATGCCATAGGCACATGCTGTAAATCTCTGTTTTCTTGTGATCTGTATAGCAGACCTAATTGACAATGGACAACATGAATTCTGCAAGAACAAAGAAATAAACATTCACTCTACAACTTCTTCATGAAACTAAACTTTGACATTCATCCTTAATCATCCTATGTTCGTCGGCTATTCCTGGATTCTCCTCTGTGACTCACAGCAAGTGCTAGGTTTTATGATTTAGGCTTAAAGTTTCAACCAAGGTATCTATTTTCTTGAAACTGATTATGCAAACTGGAAGGAGCAAATTGTGTGGGCCTACTTATTTTGTAAATTGGTGCGGCCCACAAGAACTAGAGTGACATGAACCTGATGGTTCCAAAAATATGTCAAATAACTCACTTTTCAGCATATAATCCAAGCTCATAAACACAAAAGAACACAAGCTTGTTTTCGCATTGAAAATGATGTGGAAGAATTCATCCACTAAGAACTCTGACAAGCAAACATTGCAACTCAGCAGAGGCAGGAACAAGGAACGTGTTCTTCCTTCAAAAAAACAAAATTTAGACAAATCGTACCACCAAGTTCACTTTGATAACCCTAATGTTACCTAGAGAAATAACGGTAAGAGAACTTTTGTTTGAAAATAAATCCCATCATCCGGATTCTCCATACACCAATTGGCAAAAACAACTGGATTCATTTTGTCCAATAATGAAACTTCTTAGATTGAGCAGTATGTGTCAGATTTTTCAGCTTCCCTCGTCTATTTTTACTTGCAAAAACTTATTCAAAGGCCCATTGATTTTCCCTCCTTACTTCCTCTTCCTCTTCAGGAGTGAAATCATTTTTTATATTAAACGTCTTCCTAATCTCTTCTGGAGTCTTTCCTTTGATCATATCAGCAACTGTTTGGCATGTCAAGTCAAGCAGCTTCTTGATATTCATATAATTTGCCGCCTGTAAAACACAGATTCATATTACTCTTTCAAAGCTCAGAAGATCAAACACTTCATAAATTTGTAATATGCTTGCTAATGTGGCATGTGCTGATATATAATTATACAGTCAATGCAGCAATGAAACTAGAGAGGATAATAGCTCATGAATTATATGCACTCTCCATCTTTTAAAAAAGTTCCTTTAATATCTTCAGAGCAGAATACAGTTTCTTATACTAAATATAACAAAAGCAAAAGATATTCAAGAACTAGAGCTGCAATCTCTCCAGAAAAATTCCTGATTCCTAAATAACATATGGCAACTTCTATAGACCCAATGCACATATGGAAGAACAAAAAAATCAAAGTACTCAACAGAGATATAAAATAGACCTTCAGATAACTTCAACAGGACTGTGGTCTTTGCAGTGTTAGTAGCACTGCCTGGACAGAGGTAGAAAAGTCTTGCCAAACTAGCTGATATGACAACAGAATATTTCCAAACCAGTGGCATCCTTTTATGAGTTACATTGGATGGCAGTTAATTTTGTTAAGTTCCACTGTCTGTGAGAACTGAAAATGTAGGCATATCCATATTTGCAACCGCATGGGCTTGCACAGAGGAGATAGATGCACCATTGGATCATTCTCATGAGGTACATTTATATACAGTCATAACACATACTCCCAGATTAGCTCCAGAGTCAAGTAGTTGGCATTCGACCATTGGGTCATTCAGCTACTTTTGTGTTTCTAATACCATTTGCAAAGGTACTTGTCCCTCCTATTGTTGCCATGGTCATCATGGAGATGCATGTTCCTGTAGTGGTTGGTATGCATTTTCCAGTTCTACAACAACTTCAATACGATAGTTCAAATCATAGTCCACCTCTTTGGCATTATTGAGCCATCAATATAGCTTGACAAAGCTCATGTTACTATTCAACAACGGCAGTTTACGACTTCTTCATGTTGCAACTTTAGTTCAGCTTGGATACTTTTGCATCAGTTCCAAAATTAGCATATGCAATTTCTGGACAATGTTACGACATTGACATCTTGCGACATATGCCTTGCAATCTTATAGTTTGCCATATGGACTTGACAATATCATGTATTAGGTACTCAATAGTAATGGACAGTCCAATAACTCCGGATGGTATTCGCAGGACCAACATCTTGTATGGTGTCTCAAATCTGCTCATAGTGATACAAGAGTCCACATCATGGACGCATATCACATCCTCCTCCTTTAGATGGCGAGATCTGAATCAGACTCTAGCAATCCCGTCGAACACCGAGATCATTGTTTGAGGACTTTACACAAGCCTGTCTCTAGACACAGACACAAGCTCCAAGTCACCCTCAACATTGACAGCTACATGCTTCACGTCACTCCAATCAGCCTCCAGCCTCAGGAGCTCCAACGATCACCAACACATCATACTTTGAAGGTCTGCCTTGATGTACTACGAGTTTCCCTATCAAGATAGTAGTTTTAACATTCTATATGCAACAATGACCTAACGTTTTTCAGTGCATATACCACTTGCTAATATATAGAGAGTTTGTTTACTTAAGTTAGACTTTTACGAACGTCCTTATGCTCCCATAGTTACATACACGCTTGAAACATACTTGTTAGCCTCACGAAACTTTGGGTACCTATTATGTACCATAACGGTACGCCCTTAAGTGACGGCCTCAAGAGGGGTAGGGGCATTATCGACATGTTTGGGTGCCACGCATCACTATCCCAAGTGATCACATGTTGCCGGAGGGACCATGCTTGATGGGACTCCATTGCATCCTGTTGAACACAAGTCTTATGATGCATACATGTAGGAAGGAATACGTGTATACAAGTGCTTCTCCTAATTTTTGTCTTCTTAGATTTTCCAAGTTTTCACTGAAAGGAACCTTGTTTATATTGGGCTTAAAATTCACCTGATTAAGTTATTGCTTGTCCTACCAAGAACGTAAAGGGAGAGCCCAGGGCAATGGCTGGTGGTATGGGACGTCAGTTATCATTGAAGGCTTGACCGGGCATGGTTGTGTTGATAACTCCAGAGCATGGGTAGCTTGGCAGTGACCCTACAGATAGGTGGTTACGGTGCATCGTCACTTGTATGGGGTCTGCGTCAACCTTTAGAGCTATCAGAGATCTATGGGAGTTGTAACAATTGGTATCAAAGCAGCCAATTCCTTTGAATAGATACCACGTTCCCATTGTATGCTTTTACGGTTTTTTGATTCCTCCAAAGAACATGGTTGTTTTTGGCTTACCTTAAGCTTGGATTTCACAAATTAGTTTTTGAAAAAGTGGTGTAAGTCTATGTTGGTAGAGCTTTTTTTTTTATTTAAACTTTTACCTTACAAAGTTTAAGGTTCTCTAAGTTTGTTGGAAAGAAAGGTGGTTTCCAAGAAGTTAAGCTTTGTTTATATAAAAAGGTTTTGTGATATGGGATTTCTTTGGAAGAGAAACTTCAAATTTAACCTTTTTGGAATTATTGAAAAAAAAAAAAAAAAAAACTGGAGCTCTAGCCCGCGGGACTGTGCAAGCCAGCACAGGTCCGTACTGCGCCCGCACAGCTTCTGCAGCCTGCGCGTTGCCAAGCTGGTGTACCTGTTTTGTTTTTTTTTGGGGGGGGGTTATTTATTTAGACCCCCCGTTGCGTTTGCTAGCCGTGGCCGTTTGCTGCAGCCGCAAACTGTTTCTAAGAGGGGATTAAAAGGGGCGGGGGGAGGGAGGTACTTGTACCTTCCTCCCACAGTGCCCTATTTAACCTCCCACCTTAACTATTGTAAGTGTACCTTTTTGCAATATCATGAGGGAGGGAGTGCGCCTCCCTGGCCCCTTCTCCAAACTTTTAAGCTAAAGTTTTTTGTAAAGCCAAGCTTATTAACTTTCAACAAGGAAGGCTTATGACTGAAAGCCTCAAGTTAAAAGAACTTTTGCTAAATTTCTTGTTTTTCTGGTACTCTATCCTCTTGGCCGTACAGTCTCCCCTCCTTTCTCCTCCCTATGCACCTGTAAGCTCCAAGAGAGAGTGTGAGGAGAGGTACGTAGGTGTGGAGTTGGGGCCTAATATGAATTCAAATAAAGGTTTGGGTTCTATAAGCCAAGTGGCGGCCCCTTGGGCCTCCATCTTGGTCAAAGGGTCCAGAAGGAACATGTGGGCCCACCTATCCCTTTTGCATGGAAAGGGTGTAAGGTGTTTGAAAAGAGAGGCGTAAAGGGACGTACCTTGACATCGCTTCACTCCGAATTTTTAATATTCCCAACTACTTTGAAGTTTGAACTTTGTACTATCATCTATGTAGACATATTACATAATGCCTGACAAGTTTGATGTTAGTAGTTACAACTGTGGCTTTCTGGTTATCACAATGTAGTATGCACTATGTTTAAAGCTATATATGGAATGTTCAATGTTGAATGATGAATCTAACCTAGATTTTTTTGGCTTTAGCCTTTCTCAAACATTGTCATAACCTTCTTGTTTATTCTTTTCTCCAATCTCGACATTGCAAATAAGTTTGAACTTTGAAACAAAATTACAATCTTAAGCAGGCTACAGGCAGCAGTAGGTACTAGGTAATGTGGCAAATCCTAAAGGCATAATGCATTGCTCCAAGTTCCAAGTTCCAAGTTCCGACTGTCAGATGTCTGACGAATCATGATTCATGCCAGAACGGTGAACCTACGGTCTACCGAGCTACCATATCAGACTATTATCACCTCAAATTTCAGTTATACTCGTAAACCCTCCTTAGCAAGCAAATCCTTGTACCCAAGATATGGTTACTGTAGTTCTCTTAAACTTGGGTCATTATGTTTTGATACGACAAGATATCTGATTATGCTTATCCTGATATCTGTAGATTTAGACCAAATTGTTTAGCTATTAAGTATTTGTACAATGAATATATGACATGTACATCTAAGAAAATTATTATTATTTTCTAAATGCACACATTGAGGCAGACCAATAAATGCACGAGTCCTTTTTATAGGAACTACACAACTATGCAACGAAGGGCACTTACCTCTTCAAGCATCTTCATAGCCAAGGTTATCAGCTATCATGGTACTCATAGGCCACCCACCTATTGGACACCCTCGACATTTCTATTTCACAACTTCCCACTAGTACATTCGACGATCCATTTATAGGACCCATATTTAGCGTACATGGCAGAACCAATTGGGGGTCAAACTCGGGACTCACTTTTTTTTCTGGAGTTGGATATAGCTAGATTCTCAATCTTGCCACATCATCTAGATTATGGACTCTCTCATGGTCTTAGATTCATTTTGGGACAACTCCAAGTTTCATCACATCAACTTGAGGTGAGGACAGCCGCTTCCAACATATCCCATGGGAAGACAAATTATGCCAATTGTTTACCCTTGGCAAGGTCACTGAGGAGCATTTCATCTTCATATGCCCTATATAGTATGAAATTAGAGAGAGATGTCAACGTGCACCTAATTGCATATGAGGTTCCTCGTTGTCTTGCCCTTGTGGTACAGGACATGCTTCTACTACGAAGATATTGTGAGATAAGTAACCCGGTTTCGTGTAATTCCTTGGGAGGTAGTAGTTAGAACCTTGGACAATGTCACATGAAAGACTAACAATATCTATCCAGATTTATAAATTGATTTCTAAGTATGAAATATATCCTTGTGTTAATAGTGTTAACGAAGGGGAACTGAATACAATTATTTAATTTTCCTTCACCCCATATAAAATCCTTTTCTAATCTATCTAGGTAATAAGTTCTATGGCCAGAAAAGATTATCTTTGCAGATGAGTTAGTGTCATGTCCACAAAGCTCTAACCCTAGATTTATGTATCATAAGCTAGTTATGATGAGGGGTTGTTGGTCCATAGTATGGGGGCTAGATCTGATCGATCAGGGTTTAGTTGGATTGGTTGTGTCCACCACCCATTCTCTTGGTTTCTCTCGTATTAACATCCTAGGTCTTGACTCCTATAGGAGGATTTGAGAGTGGTATTAGAACAAAGGCTAGGAGTATTGATGGTTTGAAAGCTCAAAAAAAGTCCAAGAATTGGAGGAGTTTCCAAGTGTTGGGGTCCAATCATTCTTGGGGAAGGTGCAAAAGCTTAAAGCATGGATTCATCTTGATTTTCAAATTTTTCGGTTTTCCAAGGAGGCTTTTGTTGCAACGTAAATGCACTACCCGGAATTGCAACAAGTTGGGAAATGGAATTTTGAGATTGAAAATGAATTTTTTATTTTGCCAACCTCTTTGCAAGAACTTTGGCATGGTTCTATGATAAAATTTGCAAATTTTTTTGCTTGAATGTAAGGCAAACAGTTTGTCAATTAATTGGGGACAGATTGCTAATAATCCTCAGCAAAAACTAGTCCACTGATTGATTGCTATATCTAATTGCTTTTCAAGCTCTTATTTGTGTTTGCTTTCAATTTTTTTCATTACTGCTTTCAAATCTACAAGATGGTTTCTTATTTCGTTTATGGCATGAAATTTCCTGCTTCCACATGTGATTTCATGGAGTTAGATTGCGGTAGTGAAATCTTAGCATGGCTATGTCAGCTATTCTTTATTTCTCAACTGGCTAATTTTTAAAGCCGCGAAACATTTTTATAGGCCAATTCTAAGGCCGCACAATTTACTCTAACCGCATTTAGGGTGGGTCCACCTAATTCTACGTATGGCATGAAATTTCCTGCTTCTTCATGTGATTTCATGGAGTTAGATTGCGGTATCAATGAATCTCTATGAAATTTGCAAAAACCTGAAAGGAGAATAAGATGCTCTCTTTTTCTTAGCATCATGGGAAAAGAGTTTCCTCCCTTTTGTTCTTAGCAGTTAGTGGGATCGCTGCAATACAAAAGTGTCTATTCTGGCTAATCCCTCCTATCTGTCAATCCTTCTCTCATCTTGGTTCCTGCAAAAGCCACGATGAAAGCTTGAAAGAAATTTCAGATTTGTACATCTCTGCAATCTAAATTTTGGCCAAGCTCTGACAGCTAGGCACCTAAGGTCTTCTTCTAGTAAACAAGTTCCTGAAAACCATACAGTACTTAAAATCTCTAAGTGCACTGGCCCAAGCAGAAAACCAGCCACAGAAGTTGCTGGCCCGAGCTCACTGATCCAAGAATTTAGCCAAGAAGATGTTGGCCCAAGCAGGCATGCCTGCCAACTGTCATTATGCACTGGCTCAAGCAAGAATAGATAGTGGTATCTGTAAGTTTGTTGCTGGCCCGAGCAGAACAGGGCTCGCTGATCTACCTCCTTGCTGGGCCGAGCACGCTTTTGCATCAGCAAAGGGGCCTCAGGTGAGAAAGGGTAGTTAAGTTCACTTTTGTGTTATTTCTTTTTTATCCCAAGGCACGAAAACATTAGTTCTTAGAAACAATTTGTTTTAACATGTACAAGTTAACTAAAGTAAACTTGGGATCGCACAAAATGGTCCCGTGACAAGTAACAAACCCGCAGGTATGCTTCAGATCACTTCTGTTGGTAATTGTGTGTGCTCTTGTGATTTTAGCACATTGTCTTTCGGTCCTAATCATATGTTTAGAGTTAGAGGCGAAGTAGTAGGGAAAGACATAAATGTGTCGTTGGATTCTGGTAGCACTCACAATTTTATCAACTCTTGGCTTGTGTAGAAGCCCCCAATCTAGAGTTTTGGATGCAGGACTATGCTGAGCAGATCACCTTCCATGTCATGAATCTTGATCGCACAGATTGGATTCTAGAATATGAATGGTTCTATAGTAGATCTGAAAGTTTAGTTATAGATTTCAGAATCATCCAATGTAATTGAAGATGTAAATGGTAATAATGTCTCTATTTCTGAAAACCATATATTCACGTCACCAATGATTTTATTGGCTAAATAAATCAAAAAATTGAATGATTCCGACTCTGAATTGTTTCATCTTGTTTTAAAGTCTAAATTGCATTGTGATTTTGTAAGTGATTCTAATGTGAATGTGTTTTTCAATTGCGACACCGAAAATTCTCATCAAGAAAAACAAATAGTGCAAAACTTTACCTTGGTCATAAGATCACCGTTGAAGGAATTAAGAGAGGAAAAGGTAAAGACCGTTATTGAATGGCCAATTCCTATAACTATGCGTGAACTCAAATCTTTTTTGGGATTCACAGTTTTGTTCCAAAAATTTGTTGAAGAGTATGTGAAAATAGACACCTTGCTTAAAAATTTGTTAAAAGGGGTTAAGAGCTGGAAAGGTAGGCCAAACCCTCTGTTCAAATGGGATAAGAAATTAGATGAGAGTTTTAGGAAACTCAAAGACTTCTAATTGTCTTGACTCCTCTTTTAAAGATAGCTTATTCAATCTTCTATTGATCGTTAATACAGATGCAAGCCCAATGGGCGGAAGTCTTGTAGGAATTTGACTTTCTGGAAGTGCATTATATGAAGAGTACCACCAATCGGGTGGCAGAAGTGCTTAGATCGATGAAGTGAACAAACTTTCATTCATTGAGATTAACACATACTTTTATCTTTCCTTGAGAAGTTTATGTGAAAAAGACTTGCATTTTGGACCAATTTGGTGGAGAGTGTTGGCAGACTAATCAAGCGAGACTAATTTACAAGGTCATCAGTCCCAGGGAAAAGACAAAATGAGTGTAATGATTTCTCTATCCGTAATGGACTTTGGTCCAAGAAAGGGCAAAAAGGAAATTATCCCAAAAACTCACATGGAATTGGTTTGTTAGACCAAAAGTCAAAGCTTCACGTAATGACGTTCTGGGAAATCTTAAGTTATTCTAGATTGGAACTCAAGAGTGAAGGTGTCTAGACGCATTCTAGACCGAACCTTGAAAGATATTAAAATGACGCTTTGTGCCATGTCTAGAATAAAAAAGGATTGTATATTACATTTTTCGATAGACATCTTAGGGTAGTTGATTCTTAATTTGAAACTTTCCTCATATGTCAAAGAACTTTTAGAGTAACTCATATGTCTTCTAAGAATAGTATTGTTCACATTCTCCTATTGTCAAGTGTGGATTTAAAATCCGATGAATTATGATTGATGGAACAGATGTTATGCACGTATGTCTCTCAACAGCAATCTCATTGCGAGAAGTATCTACCCTTAGTTGAGTTTGCCTTTAATTGTAGTAAGCATTCAGCTACCAGTTACAATCCATTTATGTTTATGTACGAATAGCAATCTAGATTACCTATTTCTGTAAAAACTTCAAAGATCAGGTTTAGAAAGTAGCAAATTTCCAAGTACAAAATGCTACAGATAGCAAGTGACAACGTCCAAAGCGCCCAAGATGGGACAAAGATTATGCTAATCTGAAAAGATCGCCTCGAGATTTTGAAGAAGGGGATTGAGTATGTTTTTATAGTTATTTGGGGGGGGGCTCATTGTATTAAATCATAAATCGTAAATCATAACTAATGGTTGAGGCCTAAAACTCATAGTGGTGGGACTTATTTGGAACTCGTAGTAACTCGTAGGTCAGTGACAGATGTGGCCCAATTAGGTTGTTGATGTGTCCTAGATCACTCCTTAATGAAGTAGAGCCTAGGAGGGCATAAGTATACCAATAGGCCTCTCCGGGAAGAGAGCTTGATATGGGAGTAACAGCTACAGGTTATTGGATAATGAGTTCTTGCTAGTGATTCATAGATTCAAGGCTAGATCTGACCTATCTAGGTTTAATTGGGTTGGTTTGATCCACCATATATTCCCTATGTGGCTTTGAAATCGGCTTCCTAGTTTGTGGTCTTAGTGGTCTTGAAATATGTCGTGGGATGATCTTTAAAAAAGAACAATTTGTTGAAATAGGTACAATTTGATGTTTAATTTTTTCAATTATTGGAGTGCTCTTCAGACTTTAACAATATGGTATTCAACTTTCTTACCTAAAGTGCTAGTTTTCAGTCACATGTACTAATTTTGAAACTTCTGTGCACTTACTATGTGATATTTGAAGTTGAAAGTGACCGAAGTATTGCATGTATGAAGTTTCAAAATCGTACAAAAAAAACAGCTATGTATTTTTTATTGAACAAGATGTTTTCCAACATGCTAGCACAAAAATCTTGGCATACATCATATGGGACATATGGAAGTATGATAAAAACGTTGTGTTACCAGGTAGTAGCATGGAGAAATTTGCAAGTTTAAGCACCATATATTTTATAGCGAGCTACTCTAAATACAAAATATTGATTATCAAGAAACAAGCACAACAGCCAATAGCTAAATATATCTTCGCAGAACACCTATAGCAGGGCAAAAGTCACCATAAAAGAAGAGAGGTTATTTGCAGAGCAAAAGAGAAGAGTGGCATCTATAACCAATAAGAACCTTTGAAAACGATTTCTAAGTTAACTTCAAGTTAAGGGCTTAATTTTATCACAAACTAAATGGGTGGTGTTAAACAAGTTATATCTGTGTTTCTACGGAGATTTCACTTATTCGATAGAGGCTTAATAAATAACAAACAAGCACGTAATGATGAAGCAGCCGGGTGGTTACGCTTCATGCAAGTACACAATAACACCGAAAGGTATCAACCCGTTAACGGAAACCATTCGTCAAAAATTAACATTATGCATAAGGATCTATCCTTTACCAGAATAAGATCAAAAAGAGTGGACTGGTCAACTTTAACAAAATCGGCATCCCAAGCTTTAATCTCTTCCTCAGGAACAGCCACTTTGTCGACACCGGGTTTGTTCACGTCTACATGATACTTGCAATACTCGATAACCTTGGCAAGGATCTTGCTGGACACGTTGGGCAAAGGAACAGCACTATCGGTGCCGGTATCCTCAATCATATCCTTCACAGTCTGAGATTCAAATGCCACCGCTTCCTCCACTACAAACTCCTCTTCATCTGAGCTCTTTAGGATGACCTTCGACATGATGACTTATAATCGATGAATGATACTTCTTCAAGATGTCTGCCACACTATCTAACTAAGCTGCTACTCCCAGTCTTCCGGTGAGATGAGCCGGGGCAAAGAAAACAACTAGCTAGCGCTCTCTCTCTCTCTCTCTCTCTCTCTCTCTCTCTCGCTCTGGCAAAAGCAAAATGGAGATCCTAATAATCTAGTTGAACAAGATGTCGGTGCCTATTCCTCTTCAACTCCGTACACAAGCAAAAATCAGAAACGCCTACCTACTTCCTTCCGTACGCGAGCGAAGATCAAAAACGGACACCTTTTGATCCAGCGCTAAGGCAAGTCTAGCCGTATCCTACTCTGGACAAGGGAGGTTGCTGGCAGGCTGGCGGGAGTCACGATGACTGCCCAGCTTCCAATCAAAGAAAAAATCCCTGATGCATTTATTCATAGAAATACTTAATAGGTACATCTAAAAAAAAAAAAATGTATATATAAATCTGAAAGGCCAAGTTTAATTAGAAGTAAACTTAAACAAAAGCTAAGCATGCATAAAAGCTAAGGTTAATCTAGATCTTGGCATTGAAAATAAAAGTGCAAAAACTATGATAATGTTAGTGAGAGTCTACCAAATGACTGCAGCAAATCATAAAAGTGAAGAAGTGGTGAGTCGGCTAATGAAAGGAGATGAGATGTAGCAGACCCAACCCGTCGCCCGTTGCAGGATTGATAGGGCCTGAGCACATTGCAAGGCAATGGAAATACGTTGTTTGAAAGAAGCCACGAGAACAGATCCAGGAATACCTTGACGCTCTGCCGCCTGATCAAAACACATACGAAGAAAATCCTCAAAAGCGTCGATGCAAGGTGTCATAAGTCTCAATTGCCAGGAGAATGAAAGCATCAGTAGGGTGCTCGTCGAAGTAGTTTTTTTCCTTCTCTTGAGCTGCCACACCTGCCGCTTCTCCTGGTGTGAAGGCAAAGCGAGGCAGTAGGTCACCACGCGTGGGATCAGCAACAACAACAACATCTGCCAAAGTACGAAGCCCACCGAGAGAGGACAATGTCAATACGCCTCCGGAAAGAGTGGGACGCGATAGAAGGAAGGACATGAGACTGCTCTCTAAAGACATGGAATCTTCGATCTCTAGCTATAGCGGCTGTTGCATCTCTGACAACATCATGCATAGTAGTGCGCTCACTTCCAAAAAGACAGCGGAGGAGGTGGATAGCAAGAGCATCAATAGGGTGACCACAAACACAATTGGAGAGACCCAAGACCGAAGGATGAGGTAGCCCCAGCTAAGACAAAGAGCAGTGGTGAAGATGGTCGAAGACAATCGAAATGAAGGAATAACAGGTCGAGCTGACAGCTAAGCCCCCGCACCTGGACCCGCACAAGAAAGAAGTCGAGTTCGATGCAACGTCGAATGAGTCTCAGAGAGCATGCTGAAAAGGGTTTGCTTGTGCACGCGCTCCAAGAGGATCTCTTGCAAGTGATCTGAACCGAAAGTGAGGACTTGCTCAAAAGGAGGAAGACAAGCTTGGGCAGAGAGGGGGAGCCAGCTCTCGCGCGGCGATGAGGAGGTGCTGGAACGACAGAGAACTCTCTCTCTCTCTCTCTCTCTCTCTCTCTCTCTCTCTCTCTCTCTCTCTCTCTCTCTCTCTCTCTCTAAAGTCTTCACAACAGGATTCTAGTCTAAGCATACATACAAAGCAACAACACATGGGAACCGGTGGAGGTTAAACCAACCTAACCAAACCTAGATCGTACGGATCTAGCCCCCAAGCTATGGATCAATCAGAGTCATGGAAAGAGGAGTCACACCAGCAGCATGTAGCTACTCATCACAAATCAAGCATACACTAGTGAGAGCCCAACAAGTATACTTATACCCTCCAAGGCCCATGCACCACTAGTAGTGCACTGTGACACCTCATTGGACACCTCTGCAGCCTATCTGGGCCACGTCATCCAGTTCCCTAATGACTCACTGATAGACCCATACCAACTCCACCACCATGTGTTTAGGCCTACAACCATTAATTATGACCATATACACATAAGGGCCCCAACTCCCTTATAGTCACAATTAACTTACGAGTTGTTGGTCTACCAGTCCCTAGCGTGGACACGCTACCCGAGACCAGTCATGGGCATGACATTCTTCCCCCCTTATTCAAGTTCTGTCCTCGGAACTTAAAACTGGAAAAGTTCCTGCTTAAGCTTCCTTCTTGTTCCAAGGAATCGTCATCGTCTGTACATCCCCTCCATCGAACCAGATGCTCGGTAACTATATGATTTCTCAATCGTTCAGTTCTTGTATCCAAGATCTTTTCGGGTTCAAGACGAGATACACCCCATGACTCATCCAACAGGTCTAACTGATCTCCGGATCCAAGATGCTCTCTTTCACCAAGACTCTTTTTGAGATGACTAACGTGAAATACGGGATGCACTTGTGATCCTTCCGGGAGTTCCAATTGGTAAGCTAAGGATCCGATCTTTTTCAAGATCTTAAACGGTCCTCTATATCTAGGGGACAACTTATAATGTCTGTCGGTACACATTACACTTGAATCCTTCAAGATTCTCAAATATACACAATCTCCCACTTGGAAGTCTCTCGATGAACTTTTCATATTTGCATAATGTATGTCCCTATCCTGGCACTCTGGACATTTTCACGTGCAATCCGTAGCATTTCTTGCATATCGTGTAGGAAATCCGCTACTCTTCTGAAACTTGTTCGTACCGAGTCTCAACCGCAATGGGTGACCTAGGCTCAAAACCGTACATAAGCATAAACGGGCTATAACTGTAGCCGAATGCTTACTACTATTATAGGCAAACTCGTTCAATGGAAGGTGTAGGGTCGAAGATCTTGCGTAGTATAGCCCTCTCGCCTGTCAACAAGGGTTAGATCATTGGATAGTACCTAACTATGCATAAATGCTATTTTTAGTTAGTTTCCTACTTTCTCCCTTAACTCTACTCACCACTAACACTACTCTCTCTTAACTCTACTCCTCTACACTAACATTCATCATGATTTGTAGGTGAAAAGAAGGAGTTGATTAGAAAAGATGGAGGGAAAAAAAGATAGAAGAGAGAGATAGAGGGAGGGTGGAGGTTAGCTCAAATGCACATTGTACTTGCTAAAGGAGAAACATAAACTATTGAAACCAAAAAGCATGAACTTGAAAGCAATAGAAAACAACAAGAGCAATAGCAAGCATTGAATTGCAAATGAGGATGCTTCTCTTCCAAAATTGGTAGAGTTTCCTCCTTTCTCATTAAGCATGAAAATAGTGTACAAATGGTGTCTTTCATAAAATGGGAAAGGCCCTTGCCCCTCAATCCTATTGGCTAATATTCACAATGATCCTATCCATTCATCTTGGACCCAACTTAATCCAAGGGTCTACAAAAAGTACATTGGTAATCACAAGATTCATGTGAGTCCCAATTTGGACCCAACTCTAAAAAATAATCTCTAAGTTTAAAAATGACTTTGGGCCTCTAGTTTTATTTTAATTCCATTCCAAGGCCCAAGTCAAGTTTATTTATTTTTTACAACTTTACTTGTGTGCTCATTAGGCCATGGGCTTACGCGCACAAGATGTCATGCCCTCGCAACACATTTTATTGATTGATTTTATTTATTTACACTTTGTTGGGAATACCTCCAACAGAAGGTACTTTTCCCAATCAGATTTCTTACTCTTAAGAAGGACAGGTGCTCACCATGGAGATTTACCAGGTCTTATGTGTCTCATCCTGAGATACTCCTCGATCTGCCTAGCCACTTCCTCCTCTTCTTTCTGACTAAACCGATATGGTTGTCTGAAGATAGGACGACTATCGGGCAAAAGATCTATGTTATGATCTACCGACCGAATGGGTGCTAGTCCATAAGGTAGTTGCTTTGGAAAAACTTCATTAAACTCTTGCTTTAAATCTTGCAAAAGCTGTTGTTCCTTATGTGAATTTTTGTGTTAAAGCATGAAAACACATTCA